>AFRA01000549.1:0-23406 GCA_000223055.1 Claviceps fusiformis PRL 1980
AATATATAAATTCCTAAAGGATTTATTAAATTTCTTAAATGAAATTTATAACTAGCTAAGCTAGCTAAAAAATTTAGCTATAAAGCTATTAAGGACTTAGTTATTATACTAAGAAAATCCTTATATAGCTTAAAGCAAAGCTCTAGAGAGTAGCAATAGACCCTAACCTTAGTTCTTAAAAACCTAGGTTTTAGCCCTCTTACCTCTAACTCTATTATATTTTATAATTTAAAAACATATACCTTTATTATAACTTATATTAATAATTACCTATTAATAGGGGCGGATTTATAATATATTAAGGAGCTTAAGGAAGCCCTTTATAAGGCTTACCCTATAGAAGATAGGGGCCCTATAGAATTTTTCTTAGGGGTTTAAATTTAGTGTAACTGAAAAAATAGGGTCCTAAAGATATACTAAAAGCAGTATATTTTAGAGGCCCTAGTATGTTTTAAGCTAGAAAATTGCAAATCTATTAGAATTCCGCTATAGCTAAGGGTCTTAAAATAACAGCTTATTAAGCCCTTTATATTTAAAGAGAATATAAAGGAATATTAGAGCATTATTAATACTATTATATATCTTATGCTATTAATAAGACCTAATGTTACTTTTGCGCTATAGTGGCTTTTAATAGCCCTAGCTAGCCTGCATTTAGAGTATTTATATACTGCTAAAAACCTACTAAGATACCTTTTAGGTATAAAAGATTTAGCTATTATTTATAAGGGCCCTACCCCTATAAATAATATAAAAACCCTTAAGGCTAGCCCTAGCTCTAGCTTAGTTAGATTTTATAATAGCGATTTTGCTAGAGATAGAAGCTTTTTTAAATCTACTTATGCTTATCTTTATAAGCTAGTAGGGGGCTTAATTAGCTAGAAATTAAAGAAGGCTAGCACTATAGCCTTATTAACAATAGAAGCAGAGTCTAATGCTATTTATAAGACTTTTTAGGAGCTTTAGTGGCTTAAAGGGATTTTTATAGAGCTAAAAATATCTATAAAACCCTTTATATAAATTTTCTATAATAACTAGGGAGCTATAAAAACCACTTATAACCCTACTCTTTATAGCTATACTAAGCATAACCTTCTAAAATTTCACTATAACTAATAACTAGTCTTAAAAGGGCTCACTAAAATCGCTTACCTAGATACTAAGAAAATGCCTACTAATAGGCTTATAAAGCCCCTTATAGGCCCTATATACCTTATTTTCTTAAAGCTTATAGGTCTAAAACCCCTATAGTTTATTACTAAAGGCTATAAAAACAACGCTTAACTAAAGGCATAAAAACAATAAAAACACCTAGAAAATTAAAAATAATTATAAAAATAAAGAAAGAATAAGGTCCTTACTTTTAATAGTAATACCTTTATAAAATACTATACTTTATAATAGTAAAAAGTTACTTACCCTAAAGCCCTGATTTTAGACTCTATAATTCTATAATTCTTTTTTATTTTAAAATTTTCCTAGATTTTATATAGCTTTTTCTTTTGCTTTTACCCTTAGCGCCTTTATAATAACTATCCCTAATGCTTCTTTAGAGGGGGTATTAAAAATAATAGGGTTATTTATAGGGGATTCCTTACTATTAGTGCTATAATTATAGCGCTAATAGAAGCACTTTATAGGGGGCTTTATAAGCTAGTGTAAGCTAGCAAGCATACGTATGCATAGGTAGTATAACTATAGAATTCTAACTAAAGGTTACGTATATATAGGCTTGTAGCTATAAAGTCCCTATAAATCCTTACTTTTTAACCTTTTCTGCCTATTTTAACAGTTATATAGTTAGACTAATAGCTATAAGGTAGGCCTAGTCTTTAGGTTAGATTTATAAGGTAACTAGTAAAGATATAGAGGAATGGATTAAAGAATGTAACTAAATTAGCTAATAGCTGCTTAGTTAGGGACGGTAGCTACTTTATAATATATATTTTTTACTATTTTTTTTAATAAGGAGGAATTTATAAAAAGTCTTAGAACTAGATTTTTTATTGCTAAATTCTAGGCTTTTTTTCTATATAAATATCTAAAAATCAGTTTTTTAGTGTTATATGTTAATCTTTACTAAGTTATCTAATTGCAAGCATATTAGTAGCTTGTTTATACAGCTATAAGTTTATTTTTTTGTTTTTCTATATAAATAAATTTTATAGAAAATAGAAAGTAGCTTATAAAGCCTAGCTAGTAACTAGGATCTACTAATAAGGTTAGTGGGTATGTAAGAGAAGGAAGTGAAAAACCCCCTTATAGCCGCTAACTGTATAGACCGTTAGAATCACTCTTGCCAGCTGCGTATACCTGCAAAGTCAGATATTAGATATAATTTATTAGATATTATTATTGCAAATTCTTTAGCGAATTAAATAGTGCTAAAAGCAACGCAAAAGCTTCCATTTTACGTGAGATATAGTGGACTACAGCTTGCTGCAGTGCTCTGCTCTGCAGAGCAGTGGATCTGTATGCGCACGCTCACTAAGCCCACTACCTTAGTAAGCTGTGCTCTATAGCATCCACCTCCATTATTTCTAATATCCTTATTAGGATATTTAGAGGTTTTATTTTCTTTAGAGCCTTTATATATAGATTCTTTAAAAGCAGTAGCTTTATAATTTAGAGCTTTAGATACTAAAGAGCTTTTATCGCTTTGCTTTTTAAGTAAATTAGCTATAAGAAATTATAAATTTAATGCCCCTATAGGGGCCCCTAGAGCCCTATTAGTTCTTATAGAAAAGTATTGCCTTTTAGCCCACTAAGGAAAAGTTAACTTTAGAGCTTGTAAATATTGGTTTACTTAGTCTATAGGCTCTATAAAAATACTTACTAAATTTAGCCTAGCTAGTAGGTTATTAAATAAAGCATTAAAAGACTCTAGGGACCTCTTATAACCTTAGAAATTTAAGCTATAAAATTAATTATAAAGGGTACTATGCTATATTTTAGAACTCTAAGAATACTGCTAGATTAAAACACTATATTCCTCTAAGGGGTCTTTTTGCTAAATTATAGCATTTTAGGGGCCTTTAGTGCAGCTATCTCTTAAAAGTATAAGAATTATAGCTTAGTTAGGATCGCTAAGGTTTTTAGCAATACTAGGATTTTCTAAGAAATTAGGCATTCCTAGTGCCCTAAATTAGATATTTAGGGCCTACTTCTACTAATTAAAATTTTCTAGCCCCTTTAGCCTAGCCCCCTTTAGAAAGCTATAAACCCTTTTATTAAATTCTTTAATAATAGAATTATTAAAAGAGTTTAGAATATTAGAATTTTTAGAGCTTTCCTAAGGTTTTTCTTATATTAGCTTAGCTATAGGTTTTAAAGCTATAGCTAGGGCAAAGGTAATAGTAGCTACTAATATTTCTAATTTTTCTAGAATATTAAAAATATTATTATTTTATTATAAAATCTGTTAGTTTATATGCTCTGCCCACGACTGCTCTAGGGTAGGGACCCTTTAGCTAATTTAGCTTAGATCTCTTGAATCTATTTTTTTGTTTAATATTTTTAAAAGTAGGAATTCTTCTTTCTGCTCTTTTATAGAAGGTAGTCTTCTAAGTTATAGTAAGGTTACTATATATCTCTTTCTTTTATAGAAGTAGGAACTCTTCTATATCTTTCTTTATTTTTTATAGAAGTAAAGTCTTCTATAATTTATTTTTTATTTTATTTATAAGAGGTTCTTATAGGGTAAAATATCCCTTTTTTTGCTAATTCTAAATTTTTATAGAAGTAGGAATTCTTCTATACTATATTCTTTCCTATTTTATAGAAGGGAACACTTCTTTTTAGTGAATTTATTTTTTTTATAAAAGGAATAAGAAGCTTCTACACTCTCTATAAATATAGTAATCTTTTCCTTTATTATAGAAAAATTTAGTGAATTTTCTAAATACTAAAAGTTCTTTTTTAGGCTTATAACTTATTAGAAATAATAGAGGTAGGTGCTATAGAGCATAGCTTACTAAGGTAGTAGGCTTAGTAAGCGTATATATATAGATTTACTGCTCTATAGAGTAGAGCACTATAGTAAGCTATAGTTTATTATATTTTATATAAAATAGAAGCTTTTATATTGCTTTTAGCACTATTTAATTTACTAAAGAATTTGTAATAATAATATTTAATAAAAATTATATTTAATCTCTAACTTTATAGATTTATATAGCTAGTAAGAGTGATTCTAATAGTTTATATAGTTAGTAGCTATAAAGGGGTTTTTTACTTCCTTCCCTTATATACTTACTAACTTTATTAGTAGATCCTAGTTACTAGCTAGGCTTTATAAGCTACTTTTTATTTTCTATAAAATTTATTTATATAGAAAAATAAAAAAATAAACTTATAGCTATATAAATTAGCTACTAATATGCTTATAATTAGTTAACTTAGTAAAAGTTAATATATAATACTAAAAAACTAATTTTTAGATATTTATATAGAAAGAAAGCCTAGAATTTAGTAATAAAGAATTTAGTTTTAAGACTTTTTATAAATTCCTTTTTATTAAAAGAAATAGTAAAAAATATATATTATAGGGTAGCTACCTTCTCTAACTAAGTAGCTATTAGCTAGCTTAGTTATATCCTTTAATCTATTCTTCTATATCTTTACTAGTTACCTTATAAATCTAACCTAAAGACTAGGCCTACCTTTTAGCTATTAGTTTAACTGCGTAATTATTAGAATAGGCAGAAAAGGTTAAAAAGTAAGGATTTATAGGGACCTTACAGCTACAAGCCTACGCACACGTAACCTTTAGTCGGAATTCTGTGGTTGTGCCACCCGCGCGCGCGCATGCTTGCTGGCTTGCACTGGCTTACAAAGCCCCCTATAAAGTGCTTCTATCAACGCTATAATTATAGCACTAATAGTGAGGAATCCCCTATAAATAACCCTAATAAATAAACTAAGTAAACTAACTAAATACTAAAAGTATACTTATAAGTATTTATTAATTATAAAATATTTAATTAAAAGAACTTATTAGCTATAGCTAAATTTATCTATAATAACTCCTTATTTTTTTCTTTAAAAATAATATTATTTTTTACTAACTATAAATATTACTTTATTATTAATAACTTATTATTAAGAGTACCCTTAAACCTAAGAAGTTACTTATATACTTATTAAATAATATAAATATATAATAAAGCTAAAAAATAGCTAAAAAAAAGTTATTAATAAATAAAAGAATAAACTAATAAATGTTAATTATTATTACTAGCTTATAAAAAAGATTAACTTATTATACTTAATGTAAAAAATATTTATATAAAGTATTTTATAAAGAAGCTTAATAAAAAAATACTTAGCTTATTTTATATTAAAAAAGTTATTTTTTTTATTATTATTTACTTATTTTTATTTAAAAACTAATATATTTATAATTCCTTTTGAATCTTCTTTATTAAACCCTTTTATATTAAATAGAATATAAATTTAAACTAAATTCTTAAGAAAGTAAAACTAATTAAAGCTAAAGATTTTTAAGTAAAAAAAATATATAATACTTAGGCTATAAGTAATAATATTAAGTATTTAATTAAGTAAAAAGGTTAGCTTACTAGAAAATATTAAATATAAAAGCTATATAATGTGATAGATTTAAGCTGGGAGCTCGGACCCTTAGAGGAGCAGAAGAGGCCACACTATGGAGGAATAATAGTTACTAAGTATATACCCTACTAGCTCTAAGTAGGGCTACTTAGGGCACCTATAAATAAATAAAGTAAAAGACTATAAAAGATTTCTCTCTCCCTTTTCTTTCTTTTTAAAAGTAATAATATTCTCTATTAATACTAAATTATAATAGCCTTTAAGCTAGTTTATAATATTTATTACTTTTTTTCTTTATAAACCTAAATTAAAACCCTTTAAAATAAATAGTAAATATTTTAAAAGTAATAAAGCTTAATATATAATTTTATGAAAAGTATACTAGCTATATAAAATAATTATATAATAAAAGGTATAGCTAAAGAAGGTTATTTAGAATATATTAATTTATAATAGCTTTTAATCTATATTAAGCTTAGAAAAGACTTAAGAGGTAATAGGTATAAAGTATATAAAATATAAGCTACTCTTTATAGAAAGCCTTTATAATAAGAATAAGTTTTTTTTAAGGTATAAAGAAGCTTTATAGCTTATAAACTAAATATAAACTAAGATTTTATTAATAGTATATATAATTAATAGTTTTTTATTTACTAAAGCTTAGTATTATATATCTAAGTATAAATTACCTTTTTTTTTAAGCTAAGGAAGAACTTTAGTTATAACTTTTAATAATTCTTAGTATACTTTAGTAAAATATATATAAACTTATATTAATAGAAATATATAATTTTAAAACTTAATTAGCTATACTAATAGCTATTAAAAAGCTTTTCTAGCTTTTATATATATTTTAAATAAAAGCTAGTACTTATTAATAAAATTAATTAAAAGGATTTAATAAAGCTTACTAAGATTTATATAGCTTTTAATAAGTATATATAAAATTATTATATAAGCTATAATATTTTCTAAATAAATTATAATAAAGCTATAGAATACTATTATAGTAGTACTCTAAATATTAACTCTTATTATATAAAGAAATAAATATAAGTACTATACTAATTAAATATAAACTAAAATAAAGATAATAATATAAAAATATTTAATATTAATTTAATAAGGGTTTAAAATAGTAAATTAAAGAATAAAAAGGGAAAGAGAAAGTAATATACTATATAAATATCTTTAAAGAAATATAAAAAATATTAAAAGCTTAAATAATACCTTTATTATAGCTCTCCCTTTTATTACTAATTTTATTATTACTTTCTTTTAATATTACCTTTAAAGAATATTATTAAGGTTTATATAGCTATTATAATAAATAAAGAAAGAGAATTAAATATCCCTTTAATAAATTTAAAAAAAAATAACCCTTTAGCTTAAAATTTAGTAAAAAGAGTATTAATAGTAAATAGAATTATATACCTTAAGGGGTAAATAATTTAGGAAAGGATTTTTTAAAAATAAAGGTATACATAAAATTATTATTATTTCTTCTCTTTCTTCTTTATAATAATACTATCTTTTTTATAATATAGGTAAATAATAACTATATTA
This sequence comes from Claviceps fusiformis PRL 1980, assembly GCA_000223055.1. Lineage (NCBI taxonomy): Eukaryota > Fungi > Ascomycota > Sordariomycetes > Hypocreales > Clavicipitaceae > Claviceps > Claviceps fusiformis. The sequence continues at coordinate 7,138 of AFRA01000549.1, forward strand.
GTTTTATTATTATAAATAAAAGGGCTATTTAATAATTAAGCCTAACTAAAATTCTTTTTTCTTAACTCTATATAATTATAATAGTAGTAATAATAACCTAAAAGGGCTATTTAGAACCTAGATTAGGTATATATATTATATACCTAATATACTTTTAAAGGGATATAAATAAATAAATATTTTAATTACTACTTATATTATTCTAAGCCTTACTAAAGATTATATTTTAGGTATACCTTAGCTAGTATAGAAGAAGGTTAAGCTTTACTTAGCTATATAGTAGCTAGTAATATAATTTAAGGGCGCCCTAAAGGTAGCACTTTTTAATACTTATTAAGTAGCCTAACTAACTATTATAATTCTTAGTTTAATTTATACTAAGCTAGTATAGTATATAGTAAAGGAGAAATCTAATATATAATTATTTATAATAAGTCTTTATTAAATAAACTTAATTCTAGCCTTAAAGGTAAAGCTAATTTAGGACTTATTAAAGACTAAAGGCTTTTTATTAAAACTTTAGAATTTTATAAACTTATTTAATAAAGAGAAGATAAAGGGATTATTACTATATTAAAGCTATACTAACTATTATATTTACCTTTATTAAAACCTAAATAAATTAACCCTAAACCTTCCTTAAATACCTTTATATAATATACTATATAAGTAGTTATTAAAGATTTATAAATAAGTAGTAAAACTTATAAATAAAGGATAGATTTATATATTATTTTTTTTAGTAATAGTACTAATATTATTAGTTAAAAAAGCTAAAGAGGGTTAGTGCTTTTATATAAATTACTATATACTTAACTAAGTTATAAATTAAGACTATTACCTACTACCTTTTATTAAAGAGACACTATAATCTCTAGCTAGTACTTAATAGTTTATAAAACTTAATATTTAGGCTATATTTTATTACTTTTATATTATTAAAGGGAATAAGTATTTTATAGTATTTGAAATAAAATTTAAGCTTTTTAAATAACTTATTTACTCCTTTAGTTTAGCTAGTACCCTTATTATATTTTAATTTTATATTAATAAAGCTTTAGGGTTTACCTTAAGGGACTTTATTACTTTATACTTAAATAATATTCTTATTTATACTTTTAAGTTATAAAAAAACTATATATAAAAAATATATTTTATATTATAATAAATAAGAAGGGCTAGGCTATACCTTAATATTAGTAACTATAGTTTTAGGGTCTAAGAGGTTAAATACCTTAGGTTTATTATAAAGGCTAGGAAGAGTATTTATTTAAACTTTAAAAAATTATAGCTATTTATAACTAAAAAATACTAACTTAAACCTAAAGAATAAAAAATTTTCTAGGGTTTATAAACTTTTATTAAAAATTTATTAAAAACTTCTTAAAACTTACTAAGCCTTTACTAGCTTTAATAAAGAAAGGGATTTTTTTTTAATAAATAGCTAAGTATACCTTTATATTTAAAGCACTTAAATTAGCTTTTATTTTATACTTAGTTCTAGCTTAGTAGGATTCTAACTAGAATATATTAATAAAGGTAAATATATTTAGAGAGGCTATAAATAGCTACCTTTTCTAATATAATATAAAAGAAATCCTATACTTAATAGCCTATTACTTAATATACTTAGTATTAATATAGTAAAACTATATAATTTATAATAAAGAATTACTTATTATTATCTCCTACCTTAAAGCTTAAGGAATAAAGCTTTAAAGTATAGTTTATTTATTTATTATTTTTATTAATTATAAAAACCTAAAGTATTTTACTACCTTTTAGGAGATATTAAAGTAATAAATATATTAGTTAAAAATACTTACCCTTTATAATTTTAATTTATATTATTACTTTAAATACTTAGCTAGGTAGTTTAATACTTTTTATAATAAAAGTAAAATAAATTTAAGAACTTTTTATAATAATAACCTTTAGTAGTCTCTATAGTATTATAATATATTAATAGTAAAATACTAGCTATGATATATTAAAAGCTTAGAATAAAGCTATATAAAAGTAAAAATAAGGGTAAAATAAAAAAGGGCTTAGTACTAAAAGTAATTATTATTAATAGGGGCTATATATAGTAAAACCTAGGTAAGGGTAGTAATAAACTATCCTTAAGCTAGCTTTTTTTTAGTAATAAGTATTTATAGTCTCTTTAAAACTAAAGCCTTTAAACTAATAAGTTTTATACTTTTAAATAATAAGCTATATATTAAGGTAATAAAAAGTTCCTTAAGGCTATAAAGGTAAAGGCTTAGGTAGCTAACTATACTATTAACATTTATAGTATTCTTTAGTTTTAAAGCTAGATTTAGGTTCTATAGTTTAAACCCCTTATTACTATATTAATTAAATAAGTATATAAATTACCCTTACTTAAGTACTTAGGGTAAAATATAATATTTTAAGCGCTTTATTAGAATTATTACTAAAAGGGTATATTGAATAATATAGCTTAGTATATTAATAACTATTACTATATAAGTAGCTAAAAAAGCTAATAACTTAAATAAAGCTTATTAAAGCCTATCCTAGCCTTAAACTAATTTTAATTATAAATTTTAATAAACTTTATAATAAACTTATTAATAAAGAATATAAACTTACCTTAGTATTTAATAATTATTATAAATTATTTCTTTAAGTTTATTCAGTTAAAGGCTATAATAAATATAGTAGCTAAAGTATATATAAAAAGGTTTTACTTATATTAATAGTATTTCTATAGGTTCCTCTTTTAGATTATTTCTAACTAAGAATTAAATTAAGTTAAATAGTTTTAGTTAACCCTTTACTCTTTTATTAATATAAAGTAGCTTTTTTTTATAGCTTATTACTTATAAATAAATAAAGGTATAGAATAAGCTAATTAAAAGGTTTAGTTAGTTTTATATATTATAATTAGCTTTTTATAGTTTAACTAAGCTAAGCACTTATTAGCTTATTAGCTTATACTTCATAATTATATATTTATAATTGTAGGGATAAGTACTGATTAGGTTTTATATAAGTATAATATAACTTTAATATAGCTAGCTTAGCTTTAGGAGAGAAATATAACTATAGCTAAGGGATAAGTAGCTCTATTTTTAAATATACTATAAAAGGGTATAGCCCTAACTTAGGTAGTAATTAACTTTACTTAGTAATACTAGTAAAATATTATAAATAAGTTATACTAGCTAGCTAAAGTATTCTATATTAAAAATATAATATAGCTTAGCTTATAATATATTAAGATAAATTACCTAAGCTAGAAGCTAGACTAAGTTATAGTAAAGTATAAGGTTTTAGAGATACTAACGCCCTTTATAGTCTACCTAGATATTCTATAGGGTATTTATTCTATCTTTTATATAAACCTTCTAGAGTATATTATAGTTAACCCTTTTTTATTATAAATATAGGCTAATTATAAGCTAGGGCTAGTATTAGCCTTTAAGAATAAAAACCTAAAGCTTTATAAATTTATAATAAAAGAAATAGTAAGTATATATGATACTTAGGGTTAGGGATATAGGTATAATATTTTAGTTAAGTAGGTAGGCTATATATAAGTAACTTAAAAGCTACTAGAAAACTTTTTAAATATAAAGGTATTAGTATATTTTAAGTTATAATAAAGGGATATCTAAATATATAATAGGCTACCTTAAGGCTAAATTCTTAGTGCTATATATAAAACTTTTATAAACACTTATCTTAATAATTCCATAGTACTTTTATATTTTAATATTACTATAAATCTATAAAGGGCCTAGCTTAATTTAATTACTCTTACTATTCTTTACTAAATAAATTCTATTAAGCCTATTAATAGCCTATAAATATAAATATAAAAAGAGTAAGGGGGCTATTAAATAAGGCTAGGGAGAATTATAGCTACTTTTAAAGGGGAGCTAGTATAGAGAAAAGCTAAGGAAAGCTAGGCTTACTTTTATTTAAAGAGATATTTATAATATTATTATTATTATTAGTTTAAGCCTTTATATTTTCTTAGTAATAGTTATACTAAAGGTAATATATATTATTATATAAGCGCTTATAAAAAGTAATTAATATATTATTAATAAAAAATCTATTTAGGGACTAATAAAACTAGCTTTTATATATAAATAAAATAAAAAAGGTAAGAGGCTAGGTAATAGCTATTAAATAACCTACTTAGCTATAAGGTATAGGTATATTAATATTTATATAGGTAGGTATAATATAAAATATACCTAAAGGAAGGGGTAGGTATATAAAGGTAAAGGTAATTAAAGTAAAATATTTAGCTAAGAGTAGTATATAGTATAATAAAGGTATAACTTTAAATAAAAAGAGGCACTAGCTATTATATTATAAGGGAGTTTAGAATGCATTATAAATATATATTAAGGTTATAAAGAAGGACAAAATAATAGCTTATATAGTTACTTTTAAGTTCTAAATAATAGCTTTTAGGTTCTAAATAACCTTAATATTAGCTAAGGTAGTAGTATATATAGAGAATAGAGTAGTTATTACTTTAAAGTAAAAAGTAGTTATAATAGTTTAAAATATTAAGTAAAAAAGAAATAAATTAATAAAAGTTAAGACTAAGCTATTAAAAGGGATAAATATAGCTATAAAATACTTTTAAGTAGTATTATAAATATTATAGAATATATTTATTAAATAGCTAAAGAACCTTATTAATATAGGCTTTTTATAGCCCTAGCTAAAAGCTTAAAAAGCTATATTATAATTAATAGCTACTGTTATATCTTAAAAAGTATAGTATAAGTTAGGATTAATTATATAAAGTTATAAATTTTAGTTATATTTTCTCTTTTTATAGTAATAAGTATAGTAAGATTTCTATTTAGCTATATAATAGTAGCTAAAGTAGCCTTATAGTATATTATTCTAATAAGGTTAATATAAATACTCTTTAAAGTAATAATAGGTAATATTAAATATTTTATTATTTAAGTTTCCTTTTATAGTATATTTATTTAAGTAAGGTAAAAGGGGAGAAAAAAGGGGTAATAATACTTCAGTAATAATAAATATATTCTTTCTTAAAAAGAATTACTCTTTAATTTAGGTTTAAATAAAAGGTAATTTAAAGCTTTACTATTTTTAAATTAAATATATAAAAATAGCTTTATTAGTATAAAAAAAAGTTAAAATAAATAATAAATAGATTTAGAAAGTATATAAAGAAAATATAATAAAATAATAAATAAATAATAATATATAAGTAAAAGAAGTATAATTATACTTTTTAAAGAATTATAAATAAGTATATATAAAAAGAAAAAAATATAAGGGTAAGTAGGAGTAGAAGGTAAGAAACTTATATATAGTATAGGCATTAGGTTTTAGGTTTTTAATAAATTCTATATAGTTTTTAATAAAATATTAATAATAATAAATATAATAACTACTAGCTAGCTGTTATGGACTAGCCTAGATGGCGACTGCAATCTAGTGTCGATGAAGTTATTATTATCTATAAGGGGGAAGGAAAGGCTACTATCCCCCTCCACTATATGTCTAGTTTATATATAATATATGCTTATAGGGTTTACCCTCTAGGTAAGGTAGGTTACCTAATATGCTCCTTATATGCTCCTTATATGCTCCTCTTCTATTTTACTAAGGATCTAAGCCTTTAGCTTAAATCTATTATATAGCCCTTTACCTTACTATTCCCTAGCTATTAAATAGTTAATAAATAATTAGGTTATAATAATACTATTAGGGTATAAATAACGCGCCCTATTAAGTAGAACTGTATATTTTAGCTAGCCCTAATTTAATACCTAGTATTAATAAAATAAAACCTAAAATAAAAATCTAAATAAAAATCCTAAATTAGCTAGCTAATTATATTTAGAATATTAATTATAAATCTCCTAGTTAGCTCCCTTAAGCTTATAAATATAGTTTTATTATTATTCTTATTACTAATATTCTATATATGTTAAGCCTCCTATTTAAATATTAATTAATGCTTATTTACTCTTTATTATTATTTAATATCTTTCTATATACCTCTTATAATATTAATAAATAATTTATTATTATTATTTATTAAATCTAAATAATAAGCTCCTTTATCCTTATTACTTTATTTATTTTAAAAACTAAGGTTATAAAATTATATTTATTACTACTAGTACTTCCCTTTCTCCTCCCCTATCTCTAAATAGCTATTATATTTTAAGCTATTATAAAATAAAAGGTAACTTAAAGGATAAGTTATATACCTTTATAAATCTTTCTTAGCTAGATATTTAGTGCTTATTCTATATTCTTTATATAGTAAATAATAGCTTATTTTTATATATACTAAGCTCTAAGTATTTTTATAAGAAATACTAAAGAAGGAAATTAATCTATATAAGAAATATTATTATATTTACTTAAAGTTTTACTCTTTATTACCTTATTTATAAAATAGTAATAGCTATTTACTATAATAAAGCTATAAAAATACTTTATATTTTTATTTATAATACCTTTAATAGTAAAGGAAAACAATTATTTTAAATAAGCTATTTAAAGCTTTATATAACTATTTTACTACTACTCTATATATTATAAAGAAATATACTATACCTATTATTACTACTAGCTTTTTACCTATACTATTCTTTTATTTATTAGCCTAACTTTAGTTTACTACTAATAAAATACCTTTTTATTTATTATTTATTTTTATTATTAATTCTATTATTATTTATTTATTAAAAATTAGTATTAACTATACTAATACCTGGTTATTTAAAGTATAGTATTAAATTAAGTAATTAATACTTATATATTAAGATTTATTTACTTAGCTTTAGTTATATTAGCCTTTCTTACTAACTTACTTATTATTATATTTAAAAGAGTAAATATATATACTTATACTATCTTCTTTTATTTTATTAAATATAATACCCCCTTTTATTATTATTATATTTTTTTTTACTATTAATATACCTCTTTTTACTAATATTATAATACTACTTACTATTTACTAACCTTTAATATTTATAATATTTATATTTAAGCTACCTTTAACTATTCTTAGTTTTATATTATAAAGGCTTAACTTATTTTTTATTAGCTTAAAGTTATCCTTTTTACTCCTTTATAACTTACTTTTTATAACTATATTAATTAAATATTATAAAAAAAAAAAAGGTTTAGCTAATAACTTTACTTAAATAATAATAAAGTATAGAAATATGATAATTAAATTAAAGCTTATATAAGGCTTAGTAATATTAAAGTTTATATTAAATAATATACTATATAATATCAAATAAAAATTATAGTATACCCCCTTTAGTTTATTATTAAAATATATATTCTTTTATTATACTTTAAAATTTATTAATACTTTAATATTTTTTAAGCTTTTAAATAGCTTTTATATTAATTATATATAGCTAACCTATTTTACTAATATATTATAGTAGCTATTTTAATTTTTAGTATTCTTTATAGCTAAAATAAACTTAACTTAATACTTATAAAGTATATTTATATTATTATTTTAAAGCTAAATAAAGCTTAGTTAAAAGTTAAGTAAAATTTAAAAAAGAAATAAATTATTTATTATATATTTAATTAAATTAATATAAAGAATAACGTAAATACTATTAATGATATTTAGTTTAATAATAAAGGGTATAAAAGCCTTAAGTATAGTATATTTAGCTATAACTTAATTTAATTTTTTACTTAAATAAAGGGTTTAAATATTATAAAAGCTAAGCTAAACTTTATTATTAGCTTAATATTATTTTATAAAGTAATATAATTAATTAAAAAATTCTTATTAATATTATTAAATAAAATTAATAATAGCTTAAGTAAGTACTATTCCTTACTTAATATACTTAAAGAACTAAACTACCTATCCTTTAAAGGATATTTAGCTTTATATAAAAGTTAGTATATACTATACTAAATTAATATTAAACCTATAAAAAGCTATATATATACTAAAGCTAATAACTAATAAGTTATAGTTATTAAGTATAAGCTAGTATACTACTAAGTATATAAATTAGTTTATTTAAATAAAAAAAACTATAATATATAAAACTATTTAAACCTTTTAATTTATATATTTTATACTTTTATTAGTTTAAAGGTAATAAAATATAAAAAAAAGCTACTAAATCCCTATAAAGGAGTATAATAATAATTAAAAGCTACTTACTTAGTTTAAGCTATAGTTTAATATAATACTTAAAAAGAACTTATAAAAATATTATTAATAGTTTAGAAAGTATTCAATATATACTTTAGTGCTTATACTTATTATAGCCTTTAACTAAATATACTTAAAAAGGTAGTTTATAATAATTATAAGAAATTAAGAGATATTTAAAGAGTTAGCTAAAAGGTTAGTTATAAAATTTACTAATATTTATAACTAATACCTATTTAGTATTGGGATAGGCTATAGAAGGCTTTAGTATAGGTACTAGCTTTTATAAGCTTTATAGTAGTAGTAATTCTATATATACTATATAATATTTATTAATATACCCTCTTAGTAGTAATTATAATAAAAAGCCTAAAAGGTTATATTCTTTTTTAAGTAACTTAATAAAGGTAAGTTATAGGTTTATTAAATTAGTATAGTAGTTAAAGGCTTATACTATTGTGCTTAAAGGTAGCTATAGAATAATAAAGCTTTATAAGTATTAATTATATAGTTCCTAACCTATTAATATATAGCTACCTTAGTAGGAAATCTCTAGGCCTTTAATTATATTACTATAATTTTTAAATAATATATAGAATTAGCTTATATATTTTAATTCTAAAGGTTTTAAAAATAGTTATTTATAAAAAAGTTATAGCTTTATAAATTAATTACTATATTATTAGTTAAAGGCTAATTTTATTTTAATAATAGGGTAGAAGGGGTATAAAATAGTTATAATAAGTATATAACTAATATTAGGTATAGTAATAGCTAGGCTAATATAAGGGCCTTTAATTTATTCTACTTATAGTAAAATAGTGTATTAAAGTAAGCTACTTAAAAGCCTAGTTATTAGTAAAGGTAAAAATTAAAAAAAGAGAGGGTTTTTACTTAATATACCTAATATTTTAATATTTCCTAAGGGCTTATAAAGTATTTTAAGTTCTTATAGTTAATAAGGATTATAAATAGCTTAAAAATACTATAAAGCTTAGTAAATTATACCTTAAGTTATAAGATAATACTAAGTAGCTTTTTATTATAAATTATATAGTTTTATTAAGAGGCTATAAGCTAAGTAGAGTAAGAGGTAATAAACTATAGTATGCTTACTATATTATACTATAAAAAGTAACCCTTAATAGCCTCCTTTAATATATTAGCCTTTACTACTATATTTAAAGTAAGTTTCTATTAAGCTAGAATTAAAGCTAAGGAAAATGTATCTTTAAGGTATTAAAAGGCTATTTAATAAGCTAAAAACTAAATAAATAAAGTACTTTTTCTAATAAGGTTAAGTAAGAGTTTAATAAAGTTTAAAAAGTTAGCTATAAATTTCTAATAAAAGTTTATAAAGCTTAAAAAGCTATATATATTTTATAGCTATATTAATGCTTTTTATTTATAAATAGTAGCTACCTTAGCTAGGTTTAGTTATATTATATAGCTAGCTTATACTATAAACCCTAAGTACTTAACCTTAGTTATACTAAAGGTATACTTACTAAGGTTAAAATATAGGCTAGCCTATTAAAGGTAGGAAAGGATCTTTTTAGTATACTATATATACTTTTTATATATACTACTAATGTAAATAAGAATATTATTAAAATAAGCTATTATATAAACCTTTAATATATCCCTTAAGGCACTATTAATATAATATTAGAATATTATAAGTGCTTTAGCTAAGCTAAAGAGATAAATAAGCTATTTAAAAAAGCTAAAATATATATAAAAAGCTATAAAAGCTTTATTCCCTTATATAATATATAGGTAATAGAAAGTAATATAAATATTTAATTTTATAAACTATTAAGTACTTACTAAGAATTATAAAGTCTTTTTAATAAATAATAATAAGTATTAGTTTTAATTTATAATCTTATTTAATACCTTATAATTTATATAAAAACACTAACCTTTACTTACTTTTTTAATTAAAAATATTAATATAGCTATTAAAAAGGAGAAAGCTTTAATTTAGCCTTTATTTATAAGGTTTATAATTTATTTATATGTTTTTAATAGCTAATTCTAAAGTATATTATAAAGTAATGCTTAAGGTAGGTTTAGTAGGTTATTATTAAGGTTTTATTATAGTTAAATATAATAATTAGCCTACCTTTAATAAAAAGGAAAAATATTAGTATTTTTATAGTAAAATAAATCCTTAAAGTTAGTTAATTTTTTTAATAAAGAAAAGAAATTTTTATTTTCTTTTAAAATTCCTAAGTTTATTATAAATATAAGAATAATATTAATTTTCTATAGGCTTATAAATATAATACTACTTACTTTACCTAACTATAAAGCTTAGTAAGCTAATTTTATATAAACTAAGCCTATAATAATAGTTATTAATAAGGCTACCTTTTAGGTATTTAAGGTATAAATCTTTAAGCTACCTTATATATAAATAATAAAAAGGTATTAAGTAGTATATAATATAATATTATTCTAAGCTATTTATAGTGCCTTTAAAATATAGTTTTATAAAAAGCTTAGAATTATATAAATTACTATAAGGAATAATTAGCTATTTAAATTAGTATTAAACTAAATAAAGTAAGTAATTCTTAGGTATTAAAAGGTATTAGTATAACTATACTATATAATTATTATAGTAATAGTTAGTATATATAGTTAGGCTAAGGTAAGGTATTAAAAGCCTAGCCTTTAAACTATATATTTATTTATAATAATTTAGCTATTATAACTACTATTTACTTAAGTATTAATAAACTTAAAACTATTATATAAAAAAGAAAGAAAAAATAATACTTTTTTTATAGAATATTTTATTTCTTTATAAATATTTAAGCTAATACTAATATAAATATAATATAAATTAATATTATTAGTATATATTCTATTATTAAAATTTATATAATAAAGCTATTTTTTTTTTTTTAAAGTTATTATTATTATTATTTAATACTTTTTTATTAAAGGTATTTAAAGCTTTAATATTAAAACCCTTTATTAAGTAATAAGTAGAAAGCTATATATATTTTTAAATAAGGTAATTATTATTATTATAATATAAATATTAGTAAATAGCTTTATAGTGCTTAATAATATTCTATAAAACCTAGGTTACTTAAATTATACTTTTAGTATTTATTAGCTTTATATTTAACCTACTTTTACTAAAGAATTTATAACCTTACTTAAAGCTTAAAAAACTAATAAAATTAATATTTATTATAACTATATTATTATTTTAATTATATTTAGTTTAAGTATAATAATAAGCTTTAATATATTCTTTAATTTAGTATAAGTTAATATTTAAAGTAATATTATAATATTATATAACTACTATATAGTAATTAAAGTAAGGAATATTATAACTTATATAGTAATTCCTTATTTATTTATTAAGCTTAACTTAAAGCTAAGTAAGTTTTACTATATTTACTTAAATACTTTTTTTTATAAAGTATAACTTTTATTTAAAATAAATAAAAAAATCTATAAACTATTTATTTAAATATTATTTTAATTAGTTTAACTTTATAACTATATATTCTTTTTAATAAGGATTTATAAATATAATATTAAAGTATTTAAAAAAAATAGCTTAATATATATTAATAGTTATTATTTAGCTTAAAAAATAAAGCTATTTATACTTAAATCTTAAGTAATAAATTTTAATAAATAAAAATTTTTTATTATAATTAATACTAATAAAGTTTAAGTTAACCTTTAGCTTATATATTATAAAGCTTTACTAAGCTTAAAATAAAGCTTTATTTTTATTATAAAGGTTCTTTATTAAAAGTAGCTTATACTTAAGTTATATTTAATTAGCTTATATTAAGGTATTTATATAAAATACTTAGTTTATTATAATTATATAGTAATATAGTTTCTTAAGCTAAGTTACTATTAAAGTAATAGTTTTATAAAAGTAATATAAGTTTTATATATTATTTAATTAAGCTATTTATTTATAATACTAAGGATTTATTATACTATTTTTATAAAGATAAATATTATAAGTAGTGTTATAATAAATAATAATTATTATAAACTAGCCTAAATAGTAACTATAATTTAGTATTAATAAAGTTATTATTATTTATAAAAGGAAAGGAAAGGCTACTATTCCCTTTTATTATATATTTAGTTTATATATAATATATACTTATAGGGTTTGCCCTTTAGGTAAGGTAGGTTACCTTATATACTCCTTATATGCTCCTTATATGCTCCTCTCCTATTCCGCTAAGGATCTAAGCCTCTAGCTTGAATCCATCACACTAGCTTAGAAATAGGTATACTTAGCTACTAATAAAGTATGTATAAGGTAATAGGTAGGAAAAATATTTAGGTAGGGATAAACCTATTAAAGTAATAATATATATACTATAATAATATATAATATATATAAGTATATATAAGGATACTCCTATAGTGTATAATGCTAGGATATATAATAATAATAAAGCTATTACTTAAGTAAGTAAGTAGTACTAACTTAAAACTATAATAAGGGCTATACTAATGCCTTTCTAAACTAACTATATAAATAAATAGAGGGCTATATAATAGATTTAAGCTAAAAGCTTAAACCCTTAAAGAAGTAAAAAAGGCTATACTATAAAGGAATAATAGTTATTAAGTATATACCTTACTAGCCCTAAGTAGGGCTACTTAAGGCACCTATAAATAAATAAAGTAGGAGACTATAGGAGATTCCTCTCTCCCTTTCCTTTCTCCTTAAGAGTAATAATATCTTCTATTAACGCTACATTACAGTAGCCTCTAGGCCAGTCCATAACATATAAGTACTTTATAAGGAATAAAGCTAAAGCTTTACTTAAGTAATTTATAACTAATAATTTAGAAAAGCTTTATAACTTATAAGTCTTTAATATTATAATAGAAATATTATAATAAATACTTAGGTTAAGCGTTTCTTAAAGGGAGGGGATTATATTATATATATAAGGATGTATATAGTTAACCTAAGGTATCTATATATAAGAAGTACTTTAGGACCTTAGGTATCCTTACTTACAGCATATATATATAAGATTTCCATAGCCCTTAAGACCTCTAGAGGGAACCTAGACCTCTAGATCCCTTAGAGCCCTCAAGTGAGCTAAAGTCGATTATTGTTAGAATAGAATCTTTGCATTCCAAGCCCCTTATAATTTGGCCCTTGTCACACTTGGACACGGCAGGATTCCCAGCGAACAGTGGGTTGACCATGACATTTCTACGCCATCGATCCATCTCATCTTCATCGTTGCTTCGGAAGCCAGCACCGTAGGCGTCTGCCGGATCAGCGCCCGACCACGTCGCCCCCAGACCGACGTGTTCCAGGACGGCATGGCAAATGAGAGGGCACACGAGTTCAATGTAATGCGAAAGTAGACTTGCGGGCGATGGTACTCGAGAAATGACGGAGACGTGGAAGTTTCAAGAGACCTTTCAGCAGTCAGGCCAAATAAGGATGGGCACTCTACTTCTCGTGTGGGTAAATGGCAAGTTGACGGACATGCAAATTCAGTTCCCAAGTCCAGGTCCTGTTTCCGAGAGAGAGCGTCTATGTGCTGAGTCTAGACCTGCAAAAACAGAAACATTTGCGGATGAGGTCTATAGTAGTATCTTTGGAATCCAAGTAGGATGGCGTCTCACACAACGACTATACATAGTTATTAAATTGGCCTTCAAGTTCTTAGCGGCCACTTCACCACCGCTAGCTTGCGAGAACTGCAACATGTCCCGTGACATCAGTAGCCTCGATTCCGAGATGGCTGCTAGTATTACAGCCAGCACATGCGGGCATGGCTTCGAACACTTCTCTTCTTGGCAACTCCAGCTAGGATAGAAGGTTTGTGAAAAAAGGGGCGGGGGGGGGGACGTAAGTCCTTGGCAGTTTGCGACTAACTGGCTGTCTCGAGAGCTCTTAGATGCTGCTAGGGCTATTTTTGCAACCTAGAAGCTGCACGCGGCCACAAGCAAATCGCATGATTGGAATTCTTGATCCATGTTGTGCGCCAACGAGGACTGTCTTGGCGCTACTGCAAAGGGGCGTCTGCGGCTGGATCTCGACGTTGAACTCCGGAAACACTGGAACCTTGTTTCTATGTGTGCAGAAAGGGCCCCCTGTTGGGGGACGGATCAACCTCGGTGGTAAGAAGTGGGTCGAACCAGCGAATATACGTGTATTATTTAGTATTAGCTATATGGAGGGAACTTAGCTAGAATAATAATAATAATATTCCCTATTATTTAGCTATTTTTTATAGTAATGAGACTAGGACCTAGACTTACTTCTAAAATTTATTTATACTTTATAAGATTATCTAAAATATAAATAATATAAATAAATAATAGTAATTTAAATAATGTAAAAACTATAGGACTTAAATAATAATAGCTATGGATATTAAATAATAAAATAAATACTAGTTATAGTTAGACTTAGAGATATTAATAATTAATAGACTTAATTAAATAATAGCTATAGTTATTAAATATAATATACTAGCTATAGTTAGGTTTTAAATATAAAAATTAAATATACTAAATATAGCTAACTAGTAGAAATAGAGTAAAATTAACTTTTATTAAATTTTTTTTTATTTATTATTTTAATAGAATTTTTCCTATTAAATATTCTTATTTATTTTAAAGAAAGGAAAGAGGTAATTTAATAACTTAATAAGTTAATTAATTAAAATAATATAGAGATAAATAACTTAATTAATATAGCTAAATAAAACTAAAAGAAAATAAGACTATATAGTAATAATAAGTTACCTTAATTTTCTTAAGCTATAATTTATAAAGACTATAGACTTTATTTTAAATATAGAATTATTTATTAGAAATTTATAAAGAAGGTATAATATTAAATTTCTATTTAGATTATAGAATATATAACTTATAAATAAATAGCTAAATACCTTAATTTTATAAACGTAATAGTAATTCCTTTAAGTAATATTATAATTAAAAAATTAAGGAAAATAATTTAAAAAAAGGGGTTAAATATAGTATTAGCTATAGCCTTAATAGTGCTAGCTTTAGTAACCTAAGGAAAAGAGGTAGCCCTAAGAAATATAAAAGTTTATTAAGTTAACTTAAATACTAAAAATAAATAAATAAAAGGTATTAATATAAGGGTAGTAGTTTATACTAATTCTAAAATTTAAGAAAAAAAGAAAAAGACCTAAATAAAGTAAGCCTAAATAAACCTTAATACTTAAATTATAATTTATAAATTAGGAATAAAACTAAAGAATAGTAAACTACCTAAATTAGTTAAACTAACTAAATTATTAATTAAAAAGAAGTTAGTACTTTGTTATAAAAAATATAAAAGGCTATATTTAGGTTAAAATAAGTTAAAATACTATAGAAAAGGAAGTAATTATAGTTAATTTAGTATAATAAACTAAATAAATAAAAATATATATATTTACTAAAGAATAGTATTTAAATTAAAAGGGGGATTAAAAAAATATATTAATAAATAAATATATAGAATATTTACTAAGGAAGATATTAAGTAAATCTTTTAATAAGTAAAAATATTCTTATAGTAAAAAAAGAATAATATAAAGAGAAACCTAAACTTAGAAAAGTATAATAAATAATTAAAATAAGCTAAGGGGGTAAGAACCTAAATAAAGAAAAGGGTATATAAACTAAAGGAATAATTATAATAATTAAAAGAGTTAATACTTAAATTAAAAAGATAACTATAATAATCTTAGAAATTAAAAGTTAAGCTAAAAGAGAAAATAATAATAATAAAAAAATAGGTTTTATTATAAAAAAAAGAATAATAAGTTATAAATAAAAAACTAAGGGAATTAAAAAAAGCTAAGATAAAATAATAGTTATTATATAACTAATAAATTAAAAAGTTAAAGGTAAATTTACTAAAATAAACTAAAGTAAAACTTAAACTTAAGAAATAAATAATAAAATTAAAAGAGATTTAACTTTAAATAAATAAAGTAAAACTAGGTAGAATAATAATAGTAGTAATTAATAAAAAGATTTAAGAGACTATAAATAAGGCTATAAGCATATATTAGTTATAT
>AFRA01000550.1:0-23380 GCA_000223055.1 Claviceps fusiformis PRL 1980
AGTTATAAATATTATTAATAATATATAAAGTAAAACTATTAATAAAAAGCTTAAGTTAAAAAATATATATAAATAATTTAAAATAATATATTATTTAATTAAAATAATTAAAACTATTAAAACTAAATATATAAAATTTAATAAAATAAGGAAATTTAAATTAAAAGAATCTTAAACTAATTAAATAAAGTATATTAAGGTTATTTTAGTATTAAAGTTAATACTACTTTTTAAACCTAAGGAGTTTATTTAGAGATAAATTAACCTTAGTAGTAAGAAGTAGGTTAAACTAGCAAATATATATGTATTATTTAGTATTAGCTATATAGAGGGAACTTAGCTAGAATAACAATAATAATATTCCCTATCATTTGGCTATTTTTCAGGGCCCAGCTTGAGCGCTATTTCGGCAAACAGGCTTTTTGCCCAGTCACTTGATCAAGTTGATTCCAACGAGTTGCCAATCAATCATCAATCATCATCTGCTTCCAATTTTGCTCTGCTCCCGCTCCATGGCGCTATTCCCAATGTAAGCGAAAGCTTGCCACACGCGCATTCTGTCACTTCTGTGCAAAAGAGAGAGAAAAAAAAAAAACGTCTTTTGCTTTCTCCTGTTTTCTATTTCCTATTTCTGACAAAACGGAAAACCTCCCGTAGTCCCGGCTGGTTAGTAAAGTCACTCTTGACTGCCGTGTTTCTGTTTCTTTTTCGATCCCGTCCCCATTCGAGTTACTTTGTGTGCGTGGTTCGTCCATCGTATTCTATTATAAACCAGCCGATCCCCTCTCGACATGCTCTCTGCTCCCCTTGAAGCTCAAGACCCTCTACCCCATGCTCCTCTCCCAGCGTGTAATCAAACCTAATATTTTTTTTAATATTTTTTTTTTTGAATAAATCCAAAAAAAAAAAATAATAATAAGAGAAACCGTCTCGGGTCTTGAAATAAAGGCAACCGCTCTCCCGGGTCTCTTTGACCACGTCTCTTCCTTATAGTCGCAAATCCATCCAGGACCCTCGCAGCACATAATTCCTTCATTGTCGACAAGTCCCTTTCACATCAAGGGCACTCAAGAAAGAACAAGGTCAAAGAAGGAAAAAAGAAAATAAAACACAAAAGAAACGAACAAAAGGGAAAAAAGAAAAACAAAAGTCCACTCAACCATCATACACACCGTCCATCTCAAGGCCATACATACTACATCCTGCACATCACACCCCTGGAAACCGACACAATGCCCTCTCGGCCAGAACTTCAGCTCTCCTTGCCCTCGAGCCGCGACGTGCGCCGGCCGCGCTTCCACGAAGATTTCGAAGCCCCCTTCTCAGAAGCGCTCTTGAGTCCGGCGCCGCTCAGCCCGTCACCTCTCAGCCCAGCTCTCACCATGACGACCTCGCGCGCCAGCTCGCCCTCGTCCGAAGACCCCAGCGACATGTCCCTCCAAGTCCACGTCAGTTATGCCCCTCGTCCCCTACAGTCCCGCGAGCACAGCTGGTCATCCACATGCAGCGGCAGCGGCTCCGGCAGCGGCACCGACTCCGGCCGCAACGGCAGCAGCAGCAGCCGGAGCCGGAGCCGCAGCCGGAGCCGGGACCGCAGTGCCGGTGGCGCCACGGGTGTCAACGACAGGATAAGAGACTGGGCACGACGCTCTTTTCTGTCGAGCAGACGACCTGATGATGACGGACGATCCTCTCGCTGTTCATGATGATTCTTGGGTAGTTTTTGTTTTTTTTTTCTTGGTTTTTTTTTTGAACAGAAAAAAATAAAGAAGGAAAGAAAGAAAGAAAGAGGGAAAAACAAACAACGAGAAGAAAAAGAAGACAAAAAAAAAACGCCGATGTTTACTATTTATTTTCTTTGTGAACAACCCAGAAAAGAAAGCAACGAAACACACCTGCACGTTGACAATTGTTTTCTCCCCCTT
Organism: Claviceps fusiformis PRL 1980; assembly: GCA_000223055.1. NCBI lineage: Eukaryota > Fungi > Ascomycota > Sordariomycetes > Hypocreales > Clavicipitaceae > Claviceps > Claviceps fusiformis. The sequence continues at coordinate 1,926 of AFRA01000550.1, forward strand.
TCCCCTTTTCCCTTTTTACACCACACACAATTCCCATCATCAAATCGCCTGCCATTGCGCCAGGCAACAATTCGTCACTCCATCCAACCTCAAACCATCGACACGATGGACAAAACCGAGCACAGCAAGAAATGCAGCCCTGCGCCAGATACCCTCGATAAAGTCACCACTCCTGGGCCCTGCTCCTCTTGAGTGCTCTGTGAACCAGAACAGTGGCAAACTGGGTGGGACGAGCGCAATGAATAGGGATACATCAAGGACGCGCACGGTACAGACGGTACATACTGTACACGCATACGAAATACTACATACTACAAACCGCATACCACATACATATGCTTTTTATGACTTGGCGCTTTTTCTTTTTCTTTTTCTTTTTTTAGGTTCCATATTTTTTGGGGAAAAACGGGAGTGGGTGGGACGGATGGGACCGGGACCCCTTTTGCGTGCGGCGATATAACTCGGCACGCTGGCATGTCACATATCTACACATAAATATAAACTGTAACCTATAATGTCTTTGTTTCTCCCAATGGGGAAACTAAATTACCATATAGTAAAAGAAGATGAACAAGCCAGAACTAAAAAAAAAAAAAAAAAAAAAAAAAACAACAGACACGTGGTCTATTACCCTCTATGGCGTTTGAATTCAGGATTTCAAAATAAAAATAAGAAAATAAAAAATAAATTAAAGTTGAAAAATTGAGAAAATGAAAAAAGGAGAAGAAAAAAAAACTAAAATACGCCACCCCCAATGATAAACAACCGCTGTTCCTCCCTTTTCGCCCATTGAACAATTTTATTCGCTCCCTGCGTCATGGCCAATCGCGACATGTTGGGCCCGGCCATGCAGTAGAATTCGAAAACGGGCGTAATCCACGCCAGGCATGTCGCTTCTTCGCTCAAACAGTGCAATACCTTGAGGTGCGCGTGCTTAGCGTGCACCGCGGCATGCAGTTCGTGATACAGCGACAGGAGTCTGCGCCGCTGTACCACCTGGTCAAAGGCCTGCTGCAGCGACGACATGCAGAACTGGACGTTGGCTCTGGACTTGTACACAAAATGGCTGACTTGACTTCCCGGCGCGACCTGCGATACCACTGGTCGGCCCGCCGCGACGGCTTTTCGGATAATGGCGAGGCTGCCGCTTTTGGTCAAGGCTGAAGACACGTCGTCGCGCATTTGCTTGAGTGCGAAGAAGCTCTCCTTATCGGCGCTGATCAAGATCATGGCAATTTCTTCTTTTCCCTTTTCCTTGGACGTCTGCCCATCGGCCGACTCGACGATGACCTCTGCGGCTTCCCCCTGTCTGGTCTGATAGTCCTTTTTATCATCATCGTCGTCATCTTCCTCTCCTTCCTCCTCTTTGTCATCATCATGTGCATCGTGATCATCATTGTCATCGTCATCTTCAAAAAAGCTCACATACATGTACAGGTAGCCCTTGTTGTTGAAAGCCGGCAGACAGATGGGTATCCAGCTTTCGCCGCCACCTGCCTTGATGCCATCCGACTCGAAGAGCATGTTGAAAATCAACTGCAAGTCGCTGGGGTGCAGAGAATGTCGCCGCGGGCGAATAACACTGACAAGCTTGCCTCCCGCTACAATGAGCCCGTACAGAAGCTTGTCTGTCCTCTGTCTCAGAAATGCATTGTTAATGGCATGGCGTTCAGATTTGCGCAACTTGAGGCATTCAAGCGAGCCCAGCAGAGTCGATACGGAGCCAAGAGTAAACGTATCCGCCAGGGATGACAGAAGCGACTCCGTACCTTGGAGAGGTTTGCGTAGATCCGAGGAAGGTCGGTGGGCAAAGATGTTCTTCAGGGTTGGCAGTGTCAACGTGGACAAGATTTGCATGTACAGCGCGTCCAGCTGCGCTCTGAGCTGCGAGTCGCTCTCCTCAAATTTGCTTATGGCCACAAGATGAAGAGGACCCCGTGTCAGGACAATAAACCTGGTGTTTCCGGCGGTAAATCCTTGCAGAGGGTTCTTGGAGCCCTCGTAAAAGGAGATGATTGTTTGTATGACCCCAATCGACGAGTTGATGAGGTCCAGATCGCCATGTCGACTCCATATGGGCTTTCCGGCAGAAGACAGGATCATGTAATGCTTGCGCTTCGACTTCCACATGGACAACCTCTCCTCGTCTTTGAAGCTCTGGTCTTCTTGCGTGGGAATGTCGTGGAACTCTTGTTCAAAGTCTGTGAGCTCGTCATGGATGCCAGCGCGGAGGCGCTCAAAAGGTTGAATGACGACAGACTGCGATTGCAGAAGGTTCCAGGCTGCACTGCGCTTGTGAAAATCAGATACCATCAAGCTCGCAATATCGGCAGCTGGTCTCCCGGTGGGCGCGTAGCTCATGACGCTAGCCACATCGTCAAAGGCCTCCCCGCCAGACGCGCCAGACACGCCAGAGACGCTGGTCTTGTACCCGGGAGAGTTGCGGCCGCTGCTGATGGGATTAGATACGGATCGGTTTGCGTGTGGTGTTGAAAAGGTTCCCCTAGATCCATCAGGGAACGACAGAGTTTGGATGTCTACGGGAGTGATGGCAGTCGTGGCTTGTGCCTGCAGAATCCTCGGTTCCATTGTCGTAATGCTCGCCTTCCGTCGTGGCGGTAGTGGAGGGCGCTGATCCTCGTCTTCAGCGGAAGAATGAATGCTTCGGGCCATTGTCGTGAGGCCGGATGATTTGCCGCAGTTGTCGCATCTCAACGCGCCAGATGGTTTAATGCGCCAGATGTTGGGCGAGCTGAAGGCAATGTTTCGTGCGCGACAGGGTTGGCTGGAGCCAGGCGTTGGGTGGGAGTAGGATGGTCGAATTTTGCATGATGGCAGGGGCGGATCTTTCTCTAGCCAGCCATCCTCGCCGCGGCGGTGATGGTGTCGATGGAGGTGGAACGCGAATCGTAATCGTGAAGATGACAGGGCGAGAATGTCAGGGTCTGGTCACTGGTGGAACTGCAGCTGGCCAGGCCAGTGCTTGAACATGAAGGTTGACTGACATTGGATTCATTGTTCTTCCGTGGTGACGTCGACAGCGACCAAGTTACGGGCTGCTGTAGCAGTGCATGTGGGGAGCGATACGCCATCGGATGCCCGCATGTGCCATCCCTAGTGCGCAGGCTCCAGCCCAGCCAGCTTAATTGAACGCGTGCCTGCCTATCAAGTTGATTATGGAAACGTAGCCTGATGAACCCGCGTGGCAGGTGCGCTCAATGTGATCCGTCTTGGGAAGCTACTGTCCAACCACACACATGCCAATTGCCAAGTCGCCAGTCGCCAGTCGCCAGTCGCATCAGCCGTTCGACAAGAGATGCATCCCCGATATCTTATGATTCGACAGCTTCACAATCATGGCGCTTGATCCGGGATCTGGCGCCATTGTCGGCTCTCCCGAGAGCTCTGGTCGGGACTCCCCCATACCTCGACAACGGAGGAATCAGCTGGGAAGAGGTCCGCCTTTTGCCGCGCTTTTCCACGCCACCAACTCGACGATGTGCTAACCCTTTATTTCGCACAGAGGAGTCTCCCATCAAGGACAAAACACATCGTAGATATGCGCTAGCTGTCGAGAAAACCCTGGCCCTTTTTGAAACAGCTCTGGAAGAATGGGCCGACTACATTGCCTTTCTCAATAAGCTGCTCAAGGTGCGTGAGCACGCGAGCTTGATTCCAAGGGCGCATTGAAAAGCCACCAACATGTCGTTCGGCCAAAAAAGAAGAAGAAGATGATGATGATGAAGAAGAAGAAGAAAAGAAAAGAAAGAAAAGAAAAAGAAAAGAAAAAAGAAAGAAAAAGAAAAAGAAAATTGCTAATACATACACCATCAGACATTGCAAGCTCGACCAACGTCCTTTCATGCGATTCCAGCAAAAGCCCTCGTCGCAAAGCGCCTTTCGCAATGTCTGAACCCTGCCCTGCCTTCTGGCGTGCATCAAAAGGCCCTCGAATTGTATCACTATATATTCACCACCATTGGAAAAGATGGTCTGTCTCGAGATCTTCCGCTCTACCTTCCGGGCCTTGCGCCCACCCTCTCCTTTGCCTCGCTATCCGTCCGATCCCCTTATCTCGATCTCCTGGAATCCCACTTTCTCGACCTGGATCCTCGCTCGCTCCGTCCAGCAATGAAATCCATCGTCCTTGCCCTGCTCCCTGGTCTGGAAGACGAGACAAGCGAAGACTTTGACAGGACATTAGATCTGATGGCTGGTTTCAAACAAGCCATACGACCGCCCGAGAGTGAGCATCTCGGTGGCTCCCATACCTCTGGAGATGACTTCTTTTGGCAATGTTTCTTCTTGGCGTCCATCACGAGTCATAGCCGCAGGTCTGGCGCCTTGGCCTATCTTGTGCGCCATCTCCCTTCTCTTGGCCGAAACCCACATACTGGGACGGAACAAGAACAAGAACAAGGACAACAACAACAACAACAACAACAACAACAAGACGGTGTAGCGGCAAAACTTCATGCAATTGTCACGTCTCCTGAACCCGGCCTTCTGGTGCGATGTTTTGCCAGCGGACTTGCCGATGAGCAATTGCTGATTCAACGCGGATTTCTCGATCTTCTCGTGTCTCATTTACCCCTCAACGCAGAAGTTCTCCATACTAGAGTCAAACCCACCGATCTTGAGCTTCTCATGAAAGCTGCTGTAGGTGTGGTTACAAGACGAGACATGAGCCTCAATCGCCGCCTCTGGGCTTGGTTACTAGGACCAGAGCCTGCTAGCCCAGAGGCCGACTACAGTGAAAATAGTCAGGTACATCCTCTCTCTTCTCGAACCACGTATTTCGAAGACAACGGACTCCAGCCTCTGACAAAAGCTCTTCTTGAAATGATCAGAGGTGCAAGTCAGGGCAGCAGTGCTGAGAGAGCTCGACCGTACAGGATATGCCTCTCTCTCATGGACAGGTGGGAAATTGGAGGCCTCGTAGTGCCACAGATCTTTTTGCCCGTGGTCGACAGTGTGCGACAATACCAGGCTCAAGCCTCTTCCAAAGCCGAGTTTACGGAAGTTCTTCGCAGCGCTAGCGTTTTCTTCGATGGCATCGAGAGTGGCCTGATCTACAGTGAGATTGTTGGGCTGTTGGCCCAAGCGATGGGGTCTGGTGGCATGGATATCGAGCATCGCAAGGACAAGCTTGCCCTGATCAAGTTCATCATTGCCCACTTCAACGTCCGAGAGGAGGAGATGGTCACCGTCCACGCGCCAAGGACGTGTTTGGCAGCCTTTTTTATGCTACAAGACTGCAAAGACCGTCAAGACCGCCAAGAACAGTCAGCTTTAACACCGATTGAGCTCAAGGAGCTGGCAGAGCACATTCTCGGCGTCGTCTTATCCTTGCTAGAATTGGTACCGGAGAGGGCCTTTCCACCACGTGTGGACGCAGATGATGACCAGAATGTCGCAGCCACCAACCAAAAACGCTCCAACACGGACCTGTTGAAGGAAATCCGTACTTTCTATGTCGATGAACAAGGAAATCTGGATGTATTCGCGCCTCCCTTTTCAGCTGTGCAATCCGGAGAACTGCTACTGGACCGAGCGTTACACTACATTTGTGACCACTCCGAGGATGCAGAATCTTTCGACGACATTTCTGCTCGCGTTCGAATTCTGGGCCTGGCGTTATCAAAAACACCGTCCAGCTATCACTTTGCCGCCGAGCATGTTATCACGTATATTAAAACGAAACTGGCCAAAGACGCGCCAATGCACTTTTCTCAATTCTCAGCCTTGGTACAGCTGTCCACCCAATTGCATCTGGCGAACAGAATCGACCAAACTCAGCTCTCGGAGCTGATCATACCGCTAGTGCATCATGCTTGGACCTTTCTATCTCCCTCCGAGCCCAAATATCATGTCGAGACAGTCCGATGTCTGTGGCAGCTTCAAACATCGCTCACGACATCGTGCCGTGATGTTGAGGCTGCCGTATCTGCGCTAATGGCGCAGCCACCTGCTGATACTCCACGGTCCCTGTTTTCTGTTCACAGTGCGAGAACCTTTGGTGTTTTGTGGTCACACACTCTTCAAGACGCATTCTCGGAGCGAAGAAGTTCCAAAGGACAGTCAATGGATCAGCGATATGGGCTGCGGCTTTCCGGAATGGATCACTTCCAAGTCATGTTGACACAACCCGCATTTCTGGTTTTGGATGAATTGCTCGATGAAAGGACGCAGTCATACATGGTGGTCAAGACCTGGCTGAACAGCATGATTGGAATCGACAGGTAGATCATCCTTGCCCGCTTTCCTCCCCCAAGTATATATCTATGGCAGGCAGTTTACCTAACTTTGGCAGGCTCTTCCTAATTCTTATAATGAAACTGGCCGAATTGCCGTTTGTCCAAGATATTACAGCCTGTCGAGCAAGCGAAAAGGTCGATTCTTTACCTTTTGAGTTCACGGAAGATGATGATTTAGACTTGTGTGTTTACTATTTGAGGACATTGCACAATGTTCTCCTCTGCTCTAGCGATGTATCACGAGCGGTTCTGGCGTCAAAGTACGTGGCGTTTGTTGACAAGGCGGCGCACATTCGAGGTAAGTCACTGCACATCAGTCTGATCTAGCTTATTGCTATACTACGAAACCTCGCCTTCCCTTTTTTTTTTTGTTTTAGATGACCAGACTGACCGTCTAAAGGCGGCGCAGAAGATGATGAAATGGCATTGCAAGAATTCTTCGTCCGAGTCTGCATCAAATGTATCATCGGGCAGTCTCCTTTGGGCTCTACCAACGAACTGAGCCAACGAGTGTGTCAGTTGCAACGATATGCTTTGACCATTCTCCACCGATTCCTGTCAAATCGACATGCTGTGTCTCTATCCGCTCTTGAATTAGAACACATCCTTATTGACAACCTGGTAAAGGCTATCGATATGGCTGACCCGTTTGTCCAAGTGCTGCTGCTTGAAACTGTGTACGACACGCTCAGATTACGTGAATCGGCTCTTCATGAAATGCAGGCCGCCGCCGCCGCCGCCTCTCCCTCCTCCCCCTCCCCGCAACTTTCTTTGGACAGGCAACCAACAACTACCACAGACAATTCGCAAATGGGCCGGTCATCCCTGACAGGAGGCGAACAACAGTCACTGCCTCAGCTCATGCCAGTATCTCTCCTGAAATGCTTGCAAGCTGGTCTAAGCTCTCCAAACAGCCAGACGGTTCTTGATCACTGGGTTTCATTTCTGAGCGAGATCATTTCGCTCTACTCAGGCAGCATATTTCAGGTTGCCATTCCTCTGGTTGAGACACTCTGCCAGCACATCGGATTCACTTTTGCAGCCTTGCGTACCACCTTTAGTTGTCCTGGATCTGGCAAGAGTCTTGCTGGCACCACACCCGAATCAACACTCATCTATCTTCTCAACGGTCTGGAGCAGGTCCTAGCACTGGCGCACGATCAGCTGCTTTCCGAGGAGAGCCACGCCCAAATGATGAAGGGGCCCGAGCAACCGCAGTCTCTTTTCGGCAGCATGGTATCCGGCGTGTTCCAGTCCGAGGGGCCTCAGTCTCGAAGCGCCACTGCCAACGACCGACTGACGGTACACCTGGCTTTTCAAGATGCAATGCGAATCTGTTACAAAATATGGTCCTGGGGACAGGGAGAAGAGTCCAGAAAGCAAGATCCAGTCTCATCAGCATCCTTTGGCTATACGTCTTTACGAATGAGAAACCGTGCCCGCCGACTGATGGAACACTTGTTTACAGCCGAGATTCTGGAATGTCTGGAGACAATCATCGACATATGGCGATCGTCCGAGGCCGAGTCAGAACAAACTCTCGTCTTCCACTTTTTATCTTCCCTCGATGCCTGTCGTCCACGACATGCCATTCCGGCCTTATTCAACGCCATCTATAGTCGGACCAACCCCAGTGCCTTGCCGCCCTCACGCAAGTCTACACTGACTATTTCGCTTCAAGATTCCGACCTTGTTGTGTTCCTTGTCGAGTACAGTCGATCGCTGGATGACGATGCCATGGATGAAATATGGCCTGACTGTATGACATTTTTGAGAGATTTACTCGGCAATCCGTTTCCTCATCGTCAGACATTGCCGAGCCTTGTTGCATTTGCGGGGATATTGGGTGAAAAGGTTGACAATACAAACTTTGGTGAACAGAAACGCATGCGTCGAGATTTAGGAGTAGGTCCCCCCCTTGTATTTTTCCTGTTTGCCTTGTTTTTCTATAGGAGTCGGAGTCTCCAGTTGAACGAGTCAAAAAAAAAAAAAAAAAAAAAAAAAAACAAAGAGAGAGAGAAAGAGAGAGAAGCTAATATGCAACGTTTATAGGATTTATTCTTGCGTTTACTGGCCGCTCTTTTCACGACTCGCCCCTTCACATTTACCGAATCAACCAGCCACAGCATCATCAACAACAACCATAGCACCCCCACCACTCCTGAAAAGTCAAACAAGGCGGCAGAGGGCTCTCGTCAACGTTCATCATCAATGAGTAGCCCCGACAATGTCGTCTCCATATTGGCTTCCGTTGTCCCAAATTTGCCCAAAATTCTGCTTGAACCCGATCGTGTTCTCTCTGCCGCTGCAACAATCTCAACCAACATCATTGGGCCAACATTACGATCCAAGGCATTCCCAGCTACAATCTCGCACAACACATTGCGACTCTTTCTTGAGTTGTCCAAACTGCAAAACAACCAGAAAACATGGAAGAAGGACGTCGGAGATGCGTTCAACGACAATCGTTTCTTTGGCATGGACTTGGCCCTCGTACGTGATGGATGGCTGCCTTTGCTGAAGCAATGGGTACTCACGGACAAGGAACGATTGCCGGAAGTAATTACACGTATCAGTGGGCCGACCACAGCCGGGATAGTCTTTGGAGTTGGTGCGACATCGGCCAGACTAGAGGCAGACAGGAAGACGCAGCTGAACCTCCGCCGAATCGCAACGCTGGTGCTCGCCGCCGCAGACGATGCGTTTGTGGCTGAGCTTCCAGCCATTTTTGACAAGCTGGTGGAGTTGCTGGGTGCGACTCTGATATCGTCACCCTCGTCTGCAACCCGAGCTGATGTGTACATGGTGATTCGCGCGCTGGTACTGAAGAACAGTCCCATACATCTCGCCATGTCGTGGCCAGTCGTCAATGCCGAACTCCATGCCGCCATTTCGTCCGTCGTGGCTCCCGACCACAGCACGGCGTCTGACATGTACCTCAACTCGGGCATCATTCAAGCCTGCAAGCTCCTGGACCTGCTGATCTGTGTTGCGCCCGACGACTTCCAGCTGCATGAATGGCTGTTCATCACGGACACGATCGAGGCAGTCTACCGGTCATCCACGTACAAGCCCGTTGCCCTGGTGGACGAAATCTCGGAGGAACTGGGTAGCTCCTCGGCAGACGCTTTACTGCAGCCGAACACAGAAGCGCTTGTAGCAGCCAGCGGACCACATAGGCGGCCGCTCCTCGGACGCAAAGGCGGCATCAGCGATGAAGTCAGCTTAGAAAGAAAAGACGAATTAATCGTCAAGGTTCTGCGGCCATTTTTTGCACAATTGAGCATCTTTGCCTTTGAATCTACCTACGCCATGGGTACGGTAGACCGCAACGAGTGCATCGAGGCATTACTCAAGGATTTATTTGACGAGAAGAGCATGATCAAGGCGCTCTAGGGGTGATGAATTCTTTAGACAATCTCTTCATCCATCTAGCTTTTCATTTTCGAGGACAGGAGCAATAAAATTACTCTTGTCAACACTCCAGAAGTGAGAGTCATTCAACACATCTGCAGAGCGAAACGGACCGGAAGCCTTGTGTCGTGGCCGTGACGAAGACGAAGCCCTGCATGGTGGATATGGTAGATTCACCAAATAGAGTATCATCATTCTTGTTTCCATTTACATTCTTATCCTTCTTCTCTTCTGTGCGTGCGTGTCGCTGTGTGTACCGTCCTCTCCATGCCGTTGTGCTCAGCATGGCCTTGGAAACAAGAAAACGAAATAGAGCAAAGCCAAAGAACAGGTGACAACTGGTTGGCACCACGATACCTCTCAACCGTGTCGTCCAGACATCCAACCGCCATTATGTATTTCAAATCGAGAAACACCAGTTCCGCCTCGCATGAGTCAAATACCCTTGGTTAGACTTACTTTACTCGAGATAAACACATTTATTTCGTTTTTCGCGCCCTCACCCCCAGTTTGACGTTCTTTATATGAGGACAAACACCTCCATTGAGTGACTTCCTTGACTTTTGAGATTAACACATCCATATATTCATCCACGTCTCCTCTCATTCTACATGGCAAAAGACATAACCCAACTACGCGGGAAAATGAACCCATTTTTCGCCCTTTTGTTTTTGTTCCGTAAAAACTCCTCGCTATGCCAAAATGCCAAAAAAAAAATGGTTGTTGCAGAAATGAAATATCCTTGCCACGTGCGGCGTGCCTCTTGCCTCTTGCCTCTTGCCTAGGCATGTAAGCTCTCGGGCCTTATCCGGTGGTCGTATCTCGGTGTCCAGAAAACAGCAAAAAGAAGAGGAAAGAAAAGAAAGAAGGAAAGAAGGAAAGAACAGGGGAAAGGGAAAAGAAAAAAAAGGAAAAAAACGAAAAAAAAAGGAATAGAAAGAAATAGAAAGAAGGTAGAAAAGAAAATGGAAAGAAAATGTAAGCAGAGAGAAAAGAGAGAAAAAGACCACCCTCCATCCGTCATTGACCAGCATAGCCCTCGCATCTTTTCGTCAATCATCTCCATCGCTATCCGTTGCGGTCCCCTCCTCTAATTCCTCTTCCCCATTAGCATCCGCTTCCTCCATGTCGTCGCTGTCGTCCGCGTCGTCCTCGTCATTCAGACCGGGAATCGACTTCCAGTGTACGTAGTCGCCAATGAGCCATCGTTTACTGACTGGTAGCTGGTATGGGTCAAAGGGAAAATACGGGTCCAGTTGGTGGTAGCTTTCGTTTTGGGTCTCGTATCCAGCATCTCGCAACGCGCCACCCGTCGAGTATGTCGATGAGAGAAACTGCGTCAATCGGACACGCTTGTTGCTCTCGACCAACGGATAGACATACATAAAATTGAGTCGGTGCGCCAGTTTCGTAAACTCCTCCACAATCACCGGGGCGCACACCTTTAATGGATTGAGCTTCCCCAAAATCTGCACCCACAGATCTTGCTTGCAGGTCCCGACCCATCCTAGTTCTTGACCAATGTAGGACACGGGATCATCTGGATCGACCGTCTCCGGCGCCGAGACGACCAAGTCTTGCCACCGAAAGCAAAAGATGTAGAGCGTCGCCTGAACAAGCGAATAGTACGGGTGGAATCTCTTCAGATCAGGTCCACGACTCAGAGGCTCGTACTTTCGTCTGTACTGCTCGAGGTGGTGCAGAAGTAGCGTGAACATGGTGCGCACCAAGCTGGGTGGTACGTGAGCTCCTCGAGCTACAAAGCTTGCGAGATAGGCGGCCGCCGCTTGTTTGAGAACGTTGGGTGTGTTGGACTGAAATGCGGTGGCGAAGAGTTGGCCACAAAAGGCATCAATGAGCCGCTCGTGTTGCTGTGCAAAGTGAAATATCAAGAACTGGGTGTGTCTGGATTTGTAGGTCGGAAGCACCATGTGGTCAAACTCGCGGAGGATCGTCTCGAACATGCCAAAAGCCTTGTCTGATCCTGGGTTGTCGAAGTATGGAGTGTACACAGCAAAAAGCGTGTCAAGAACAGCATCCATCTTCTCCACACTCTCCTTCACAGTCTTGATTCTAACAGCTGCTGGGTCGTAGTCGAGGTCCCCGCTGTCAACAGACTCGTCATCGCTGGCGTCTGCATCGTCGTCTTCCCATTCGGCCGGCTGTCTCTGGTTCTCGCGCAGGGCGTACATAACGGCCGCCGCAACATCGTCGTCCAGGTCTTCCAAATCCACTTGCATTTGAGAATCTATCTTGACAACTCGGTTCAGGATCAGATCTAGTATTTCCTCTTGCAAATCGGGAACATATGCCTTGACTCGCAGCAGGTTGTGGATGTAAGCCATATGCACCCGGGTGGACTCGTCGGGAAATGGGAATTTCGATCCGAGCAGGTTCTCGAGAACAGCCACGGCAGACGGGAACATTTGGAGAAGATACTGAATGGCGGAGTGCAGCCTCTCACGCATGGTGTCACGGTCAATCTCTGGGAAGTCGGCAACCGACCAGTCAGACAATCGAGCGTCGCGAAACTTCTCCACCATCATGGATAGAACCGGGACAAGATAAGATCCCTGGGCGCTGACAAGAGCAGCCAAGAAATGCGTGTAGACCTTGAGGAATGATTCATCTCGTCCAAGCCAGAAACACTTGAGTATCGTCCTGACTAAACCATTACAGTCCTTGCCCTTCAGAATGGGAACACAGCTCGTGAGAGCCATGACATAAACCTGAAGTTCATGTGGTTTGAGGGTCTCGTTTTCCTCGTCCTCCACGGCAGGCGAGTATCGTTGTTTGTCGTTGGAGAATAGCTCTTTCAACATGTCATATTGGCCGTCGTTGCCCCGGAGATGATTCTCCAAGGCAGCTCGAACCTCTGCCTTGACGTCTTCCATTGTTCTGCGACCAACTTCATATGTTACATTTCGGATATCGTCAAAGAAAACTTTTCGTCGCTTTGTCGGACTTTCCGATGGAATCGGGGACGAATCCGACCCGTCGTGCAGATCCTTTCGCCTTCCCAGCACGGAGACAGGCTTGAGAATCGATTTCACCGGCGTAGCGCTTCTAGTTGTTGAACCAGGCAGAGCCCTGGCCTTTGGAGTAAACGGTCGCATAGAAGCAGTGTAGTGAGGTTTGATTTCGGTGCAAGAGCGGCTGCGTTCAACTCCACTCAATCAGGCGGAAACTGTGATCACGGCGGTGGCAACTCTAGGGATGCTTGCTCGAGGCAAGGTCATAATAACAATACATTCGGTAATTGCCGCTGACGACTGCCTGAATATGATGAGAGATACGGAATAGTGTCCCTGGCTAGGATTCTCTATCGCTAGTTTGGCAACAACTGGTTTCGGTCAAATGCGGACAGGGTGTAAGGCTGTGGCGATGATGATGTAGAGGACTGACTAGTCTTCTCTCTCTCTCTCTCTCTCTCTCGCGCGCGCGTCTTTTCTTTTTTTTTTTTTTTTTCCCGTTCCCTCTTTCGTTACTCCAGTGAAGGAGTGAAGGACGTGCAAGACCATTTCTAGTGCAAAAGTGGGTCCCGCACGTGCCAAGAACAGTGGACCTTGCCGCTGGCACCATGGTAAGTATGAATCATCAAGCACGGCTTCAGCCTCTCTTTCTTCTTCCAGATGGGATTGTCCCATTTCTCGACTCTCGGATCCCGCCGCCCCTGCGTGTTCTTGACCATCATCATGGACCAGCCGCAAATTTGACCATCAAATGCCACACTCCGCTTCATCTTGCACACCAGCAGATTTTCTATGTGGTTCATTCGCCTGCCGAAAAAAACTCCGTATTATTATCTTCATTTTATTAATTCCTTTTATCTTGCTACCTGACAGTTAGCTACATAGCCTCATGTTCATTTGCTGTCTCAGAAAGGAAGACGTTCACAAGGCGGCTCTGATTTTGGATTTTTATTGTTTTTTTTTTTTTGTCGTTACGATGTGACGTTTAGCAAAGAAAGCCATCGTGACATGTATAGCTTTGACTTGGACGCGTTGATGGCTTCACGTCAGCGCACATCATCCATGGTGATGACAATACTTCTGTATTTACGTATATAAACATTAAAATTGACACTGCTCGAGCAAACTATTCAGTGTCGATGTGGTAGCGGGATGGTAGGCCAATCCTCTGTTTCGGATTCCGGAACTCTTCAGGTGAATATATTTTATTGTTTTAGCACTTGTCGCTCCCGTGTAGTTCCGCAAGACCCGACTGCTGCACACAGGCAGCTAACCGATCAATAGGGTGAGGCTGAGAAAATCTATCAGCAAGGTAAAAAAAAAAAAATCCACCGATGAACCAGATACCCAGCTGTGCTTGAGGAAAGAAGCTCCCACAGTCAGCTTCTGGCTGTGAAGCCATAAATTTTAGCTAGATTCCCATACTCGAAGTTTTCCGAATTCGAATCATTCGCACGCCACCAGGCATAACCAAGAAATAGGGTTGTACATTTACCAAGCAGTATGACAACAAGAGATAAACTTCAAACCTAACAGTTTGCCAAGTCGGAATGGACAAGGAGCTACTGTACTCGATAGTCTTTTGGACTTTGTGGGGCAGAGCCACTTTGTCCTTCTTCTTTTTCCTCTTCTTCTTGCTGATTTGAGCGTCTTGTTCTTCGTCTCATTCGTCATCTCCATGACAGCCTCGGTCGAGGAGAAGAATCTGGGAGGCTAATAGCCCTCTCCAGTAGAGGCTCCGTTATGACCAGTGTGCTGCCCATACATGTAGTTGGGGTCAGCACCACCTTCAGCAGCGCTGGACCCTTCACCAGTGAACTCGGCACCACCAGCCTCGCTCTTTTCGCCAGGTATCATAGGTCCTCCCCAAGTGTTTTCCATGACACGCTCTCGGTTAGATTGATTTTGTTGCTATGAGGGAGACGGGGTTAATCAGTCTTCTTTCCTTGTCTGAAAGGGGGCGGGAGGAGGTTTGGGCGCGCGGCCAGGGGGGGGGGGATGTACCTCTCGATATTTCGAAAGATAAACTTTCAAGGCCTCCGCGTAGTTCTCGAATCCCAGCGAAGTCATTGCAAAGAGGATATCTTCGCCATTGACAGTCTTTCTTTTCTCTTGCTGGCACTTTTCAGAGGCTTGTGAGAGAGAAAAAACATCTGGTCAGTGCCGTAATCTCGAACATGGAACAAGGATCGTTTCAGTCAATGACCTGGGACATTGTCCATGACTTACCCTCGCTGGTGATGAATGAGATGAATTCACTGACACACTCTTGCATACACTCCTTGGCTTCTTTAGCAATCTTGGCATTATCTGGCAGTGCGTTCTTCATAATTCTCGCAACTGGAGCAAAATTTCGAATGTTAGCATCTACTTCTTCAGAAGCACACGGATTTGACAAGCGTCTCGTTCCAGACGCAATCTCTGGGGAGTCCCGAGACATGAGTGGACAATGTCAGAGATGGTGGAATGCCAGTCTGGTACAGAGTCTCCAGACTGGAACTAGTAAAAGAAAAAAAAAAAAAAAAAAGAAAGAGAGAGAGAGGAGAGACCAATCATGGCCGCGTTTACAGCCTATCCGGGAAGCCAGGACAGGAGGGTAGGACTCACCGTTGGCTATAGGTAACCACCTATCTTGCTCTTTGACTTCAAACTCATAGCCAGCGGTACTGCCGACAGAGTGTGGGTCTTGATTGTCATTCATTTGTCCTTCGTCGTCTGGCGACTGTGCACCTTGCTCGACATCCTTTGGAGGAGATTGGGGGGAGTCCGACATATTTGGCTACCTGCAGCGGCTGCTGGCGTCCGTGTCAAAGGTGTTCGGTTTGGTACAGATGAGGGGTCCTGGAGAGTCAGAGGGCCGTTCGGGTCGTCGTCTGGAGCTGAAGGTGTCTGGTTAGCTGCAAGAGATGCGTCAATGGTGACGTTCGAGGAAACAATGGCGGTCGCATACGGCTCTCGTCGCGCCTCGCCTTAGGGGGAAAGGCATAATTGGGGCTATGACGGCTGTGCTTGGGAGTGTTTATTTTCCATGTGGGTTGGGAGACAAGGGCACGCCAGGGAAGAGGAGGGGAGGAAGAGAAGGGGGGGAGGGGTGCGCATGCAAGTGTGAAAGCGTGTGAAGCCAGGAAGTGGTCGGTCCCACGACACAAACGACGAGGAGCCAAGTTGACGAGCTTCCGAAGCCGTCGATCGACTGGGAGGGTGGGTGTGCGCGGAACAGCGCGATGCAAATGCTCCTCCTACTATAAAGCCAGTCCGCTGGCACCAAACAGCTATTGGGAGAGGATGGGATCGCGGAGAGGCGGCTCAGCTTGAATGCGCGCGCGCGCGCTCGACAACGACGCAGGTTGCGACCGCGATGCGATGTTACACGAGGCGCAAGGTTTGACGATGCCGCCCCTGCAGGGCGTGTGTGCCATGCGCCATGTATGTAAAACGAAGGGACCAGGCAGGACGAGAAACAATAGAAGAAGCTTGCTCACCAAGCAGAGAGTTTGCTTTCACAAAGACGGGCGCAAAGGGGATTGCAGTCGAGGGAATCGGCGTCGTTCCGTGATGGAGGCGGCAGCAATTGCATTGGTGGGCTGCGCAGCGGCGTGGGGTCTTTCTAGTTCTTTGCAAGAGGGAAAGTGGGAAGGAGGGTCGGGAAGGCTGACGACTCGCAACGAGGCTAGAAAGGCAAGGAAGGTGCGGTCAAGTCGACGTCAACACAACACCCAACACCACCCAACACCACCCAACACGCACACGCACACACGCACACCAGACACCACAACACGACAGGTAGTGCCTGCTCGCCAGCTGTCGACGTCTGGCGGCGGCGTCTGGCACCTGCGGTGTCGTAAGAGTGGGCCGGGCTGTTGGGCTGCTGTCACCTCCGTGCTGCTCTGTGCTGCTGCTCTATTTGTCGAGACACAACACCAGAATCCGCATCAGCTTCAACCACCATCAAACAGCAAGAGCATGCATCTGCATTGATCAGCGCCGGGGTGGGAGAAGGGTCTATCGCGGGCCGGCTGCCATCGCAGCCACACTTCGAATGCTTTCAGTCTACGGGTTTCCGCTTTCACGGCTTTCCCGGCCTCCTCGTCTCCGAAGAAAAAAAAATTAAAAAAAAAAAAAATTTGGGAAAGCTCCGGCCAGCACTCGCAGTCTTGCACCAACTTCCTGCCGCTCAGACCACGCGCGTGCCAAGCCAAGCATCAGTCGCCAACTTCGGCAGGAACAAGCGCAGTTGCAACTTGCAACTTTGTAGCAGTTGTCCATGTGCTGTCGAGACTCGAATCTACCTCAGTACCTACTACTAGGTACTTAGTCACTGCCGCCAACTGGTATCTCCACCTCGGTGCGGTGGGGTCCACTCCAAGCTAGGTCAGGTAGCCAGGAACCCAAATATAGATATACACCTCGTTCTTTTACGTGCCACCATCTTCCAAGGTTTCCGTCACCTCCCCAACACTCCTCACTCGTCGTCTCCCAATGTCACAACTCTGACCTGCCAGCTCTCGTGTCCGTGTTTCTTTGCGTTCCCCTTGCTGACAATGGACCGACTCGACATATCACCTCCTCCCGTCTGCATCCTGGACGACGTCGCTCCATAAATTACTTGATTTTGCTTCTTAGGCCATTCTGCGAACCCCAGTCGACCCAGCTTACGGAGGCATCTGATGAGGCGTGTGAGTTAAAAAGTCGTGGCGGTGTGCCCTCATACCATGCAGAAGGGCACCGGACACCAATCCCTACCAGGGTTCGTCGTTCTAGCTGGGCAGCAAACGAGTCTTTTTTTTTTCTTTTTTTTTTGGCGCAAATAGCTGGTCCAGATGGTGGTCGGAAGAGCTGATATCAACATGCTGCTGCAGCTTTGTCCATAAAGCACGATAGCCAGGTACATACATACAGATGTATGTTATGTCCTTGGTGGTGTTACAACAAGTCTAAGCCATCACCACCAAAGCGTCATTTAGATGCAAAGTCTTCATCAGATATTTTTGAATGGCACATCCATATTGTGTACTCAGATTTTCCGTCTGATCTGCGTTCGTTCGACATAGAGAAATGGCGTGCCAATCAGTAAGCGTCCAGTTATTCGGGCCTGTCCAGGAACCGCAGCCTGAATGCAGGCCCAGCGGCCCATTCTGCAACCATCTCACGATGCAAATTGCCAAAACGCCCAATTATTGGGCAGCATTCCTGTACACATACCATCCGACTGGATGAGGTAGGGCTATACGATACGCTTCGTATTCCTGCAATGACATGTTTTTGCCCACCTACAGTCGCAGCGCTGTGGCTTCCATTACTGTCTACGCTTCAGTCAGTCCTGGTGCTGGCCTGGAGAGTTGTCGCAATATGATTCTTGCTGCCATTCATAATCCTACGGCTTCATTCAACAGGGCACCAGCTTTGAGGCTATTTGTTAGTAGTCTGACCGTTATCGTCTTGGTTGAAAAATAGTGGCACGGCTACAGCCATGTTCATGCATGCTACATACTATCTACTACCTACCTAGGTAGGTAAGTGAGTACCTAGTAAGTAGTATGTACTTACATGTGTATGTACGAACAAATGCGGTGACAGCACTCCGGCAGGGCTTTTCTTCGAACCATAGCAACGGCAAACATGGATAGAACACTGGACAAATACTACACTCCGCCCCATGGTTCTCGCTGTGCGTGTACATGAACGGTCTGGAGATGACGGCATTATCTCCGGAGATTTATTCTTCTTTCACTCCCGAAAGGTCCATTGCCGGCATCGCTTTCATGGGTCAGAGCTCGAATGAATGCCGGGGGCCACGGGGGGAGCTTGCCTGTGACGCCGTCTCGTCTCAAGAAAAGCTTCATGACCCATCTTATCGGTAATTTGATCAGAAAAAAAGAACCGGGAATACATTGCATTGATTAACAAGTTCACTACTCACTTGGTCGGGTCAGCAAAAATCAACTGCCGCTTCGATACGTACCAGTGTGACCAATGATGCACTGTGTATGGAGTAATAGATGCATCGCCCCGACAAGTCGTCGCAGGGACTTTGCGGCGGGTTATTCAAAGAGAGAAGGGCAAAAAACAGCCGTTCAGCAAGGCCTGTTGGACACAGTTATGAATTTCCCGCATGATTCAGACTACATCGCAGACTCCCAACATGCTTATGAAACTACGAACATGCAAGAACTTGTTTGTGACTATGGGCTCGCATGAGGCTATTTCCCTCAACATTCATCTACATGGCTGCAGATCGCCTGAAGAATTGAGTCAAAAAGCCGCTCCCGCTTCAAGAAAGTCGCGGGGGAGGGGGGGGCGATTGACGTGGCATTGCTGACAATGACCAATGACCCCTGAATGAACAAAGGTTGGCGGAGGGTGGGTTGGCAACTTACACACTTGGGTACATGTATAGGTACACACAGTACACCCATTGTACAAATGTACATGCGGTAATGGGAATGGCCTCGGCTTTGTCGAGAATCAGAAGTATGCGACTGCCAGGGCGCTGACTTATTTTTCCTTCTGGGCAGCAAGGCGGTTGATGATATTGTGTCCTTTTTTCTTGTCTGGCCGATTCCCTCCGCGCGCGCCGTGAAGCACAGGAATATCCTGCGGTCGTTGGTTCTCCTTTGATCAAATGCCTGTGTCCATCTTGTGGAGTAACGAGGCGCAAATCAGCAGTTATGCCATGATTTCCATGCATCGCAGAAGACGGGAAGAAGACGTTGGGCATCCAACACGGGATACTGTCTTCCCCATCCCTTCCCCATCCATTGGATAGCTGGACGCAACTCGACACAGACAGACAAATAAGGCCTGGGTGCCGAGACTGAGACTGCGACGAGAGGGCTGCACACCTATTTATGTTGGGCATATATTTCTGTGGATTCCGAGATGCGTACATTCAGTTTCAAACATGTTTTTTTTTTTTTTCATTTCTCCTCTTTTTCTTTTCAGTCAAATTTTGAATGAAAGGGATCGAGGTGAAGAAAAGAAGAAAAGAAAAAGAGTACGGCTGTTGACGTGCTGTCTGAAGAATGAGACGCTGGCTATCGCTGATGACTTAGGGCCGGCAAAAGGTGGGTGTTGAGTTTTACTTTTTATCGAATTTGAATTTGCTAGCATACGAATTTGATTGCTCCCTCATCTTCAACGTCAATGCGAGTAAGTGAAGTCTTTTTTTGTCTTTTTTTTTTTTAAAAAAAAAAAAAACTGTTTATGAAAGAAGCATTATGATATGTACATGTGTACCTTTATCCATGGTGTCAGTCATGTCGAATAAGCCTCGTTCTCTGTGTCTTTCCCTTTGTTCTCTTGATATGCTGTTCCTGCAAAAAATAAGAACAGAAAAAAAAGAAAAGAAACCAGATTAAAATGGAATGTTTCGTGTACCCTTTCCACCCGAGCGTAATGCAGCGCATTCAGACAATCCGCCTCACTGCTGCACCACCTGGATGTTGTTCTTCTTCTACAGCACCGATGCATTAGTTATTTGACACGCAGACAGACGAGTAAGGGAGAAGAGAGAAAAGAAGAGGAGGGGAGAAAAGGAGGAGGAAGAAAAGTAGTCCGCCGCAAGTAAAAACAAGTCGAGCTGCTCGGTAACATACCTTCCATTTATCCAACTCATCCTGCTTCAGCTTGTACTGCTTAACCAGGTCATCCAGGACTTTTCTCAGTCCGTCCTGATTCGTCCTCAAGGCCGGTACTACATCCTTGACGGTTCTCTCGACCAGGACCCCGTTGATGAGTCGGAAACACTTGCGGTCTTCAGACAGAGGCTCCAGGGTTTCCAAAACTAGTCTTTTTTTTTGGTGATACATGATTATGTTAGTATATGTCAAGATTGGTAGTCATGATGCTCAGCACGCGATGTGATGTGTCATGAGAAATGTCATGAAAGATGAGGTTGTTACTTTTTTTTTTAAAAAAAAAAAAAAACATAAACAAATCATTGAGGACTCGAGAAAGAGGGGGTTTGCCTAACTTGTGCTCTTCTGCCTCTTGTTCAATGTCTCCAATCTTCTGCGCTATTTGCTGCAGTGTATTCTTGTAATTGGAGTATGTGTTCTGAAGGTCTGTCGATGTGTTTTGTGTGTGTCAAGACAATGAAAATCAGCACTTGAAGTACGAAATGAGGGGCCCGTGAGGAAATGGTGGAATTCGGCAAACCGAGGCTTGGGGGGAGGAGGGCAAGTGAATGTTGGATTATCAGTTTTATTGTTGTTGTTGCTGTTGTCGTTACCTTGCTGCTTCTTGCCTGGTGCCTGCGCGGCTGTCTGGGCCGACGACATGCTGAGCAGCTTGGGATGGATGAGTCCCTTTTATTCTGGCTGGCTGGCTGTTTGATTTTGATGGGCTGGGTACGACGGGGTTCGACGGAGCGCGGAACCGGAGGTTTTGATATCGGATGGATGGCCTCACGCGAGAAAAGAGACGGTGCAGTCTTTATCGATTATCGACGACGCCCACCACACCGAGCAGTCATGACTCCTCGGGCTGGTTTGGTCTGGTCTCGTGGTGTCTGGTCTGTCCAGTCCAGTCCAGTCCAGTCGGCGGGGTGTGGAGCAGCACTAACAAGCCCGTCCGCCCAACTCATTCAAGCCTTGCCCATCGTTCTTCCAGTCGCCACTTTGACCAGCACAGGACTTCACTTTTTCTCTTCTCTGTCGCAACGAAACGAGAATGGTGTCATAGCCCACACACGACCTTTGTCAGCCCGAACTGAACCCTCATTCTCTCACCATGCATCCCCATCTACATACGAAAAATGCGCTAGGTACGAAACCCGACTCTCTTAAAAAAAAAAAAGAAAAAAAAGAAAGAA
>AFRA01000551.1:0-23356 GCA_000223055.1 Claviceps fusiformis PRL 1980
AGTTTATAAAGCTATTAATAATAATATATTATATTTATTAATACTTTATATTATTAATAAAGTAATTATTAATATATATTCTTTAAGTTAAATTTTTAAAGAATATATAAAGATTTATAGTAAATATTATATATAAGTTTAATAAAAAGTTTAAAAGCTTTTATAAATATTACCTTTATATATAAGCATTTTAAGTTAAGCTTTTATAAATTCTATATATTTAAAAAGTATTATAACTTTAAAATAAGTTTATAGCTTAAGGGTTTAATATTATTAATATTAAGGGTATTAATAATACTTAACTTATTATTTATATAGTTTTTTATAAAATTTACCTTTTTAAAGAATTTTTAAAGTACTTTAATATTTTTATACTTATAAGCTATATAAATAGCTTATAATAATTAAATGACTTTATTAATTTTTTATTAAAAGAATTTTTTTATTAAATTCTTATTTATTTATATAAATAAAGTTAAAGTTTATTATTATAAAGTATTTTTTTTCTTTAATTATATTTAATAAATAGTTTACTTCTTATAAAATTATAATAAAGTTATAATTAATTAAATAAATAATTCTTTTAATAAATATTTCAATTTAGTTAATAGTTTACTATTTTTTAAAAAAAGAAATTTAATTATTACAGTTAGTTGTAAAAAATAGCTTAATAAAGTAAGAACTAAAATATAAAATATAAATTATAATATAGCTATTAAGTAAGAAATAGTACTTAAAAATATAAATCTTTATTCTTTTATATAAATATTCTCTTTTCTTCTTTTATATATTCCCTTAGTATACTATTAAGTTATAGTAAGGTTACTATTATATATCTTACTTCCTTATACCTACCTTAGGCCCTTATAAGACTGTCCGCACACTCCTTGCGT
This sequence comes from Claviceps fusiformis PRL 1980, assembly GCA_000223055.1. NCBI lineage: Eukaryota > Fungi > Ascomycota > Sordariomycetes > Hypocreales > Clavicipitaceae > Claviceps > Claviceps fusiformis. Next base: position 894 of record AFRA01000551.1, read on the forward strand.
AGGCGGTTATGGCTGTGGGTAGCTATGACATTATAATAATAAAGCTTAGCTTTCTTTTATTACTTAAGGGTATTTATCTTTTTAGTATTTAAGATAGCTATTAATATACCTCTATTAAAATCCTTAGAAAACTATTACAAAGCCCCTTTATAACCCCTGTAAAAATAACTATAATAAGGTTAAAAAGGGTATAAGTAACCTGATAGCTAATAGCATTTATAGTTATACTTATTATTAAGGTTATTATACTACTTATAGCTTTATAAGTATTAATAGTAACTACTTTATTAATACTAAGGTAAGCTATAACTACTATTATAATAGCTCTTATACCAAGGTAGTTTATTTAAATAGGTTTTTATAATAAAATAAGAGTATTACTATTTACTAAGTTTAAATTCTTAATAGAAATATAGGTAAAGGCTTAGATTTTACTTTTTTTTAGCTTTATATTAGGTTTTATTATTTAAAATAAAGTCCTTTAAGTTTTATTTCTTACTTTTTACTAAGTCAATATATATATTTTAATACTTAGATCTTGTTACTTAAGGATAAGTTTTATAAAGTTTTATATAAAGCTTATAATAAAAATATATAAAAAACTTAAGGTTAGTAAATTCTTTATTAGCTTTAGTATAAAAAAACCTTTTACTATAAACTTATATAAAAATATCTTAAATAACATATTATTTTCGATAAATTTAACTTCATTAAGCTAAGTAATAGTATTTTGAATTATAATATTAAATTCTATTTTAACTATGATAAATACTAACTTAAGGTTATAGAAACTTATAGCTTTTTTAGTATTATAAAAATAATAATGATACTATTTATAAGTAGTACTTAAAAAACAATATTATGCTTAATACTTAATTTACTCTTAGTAGCTAAAGCTAATATAGCTAAAGCTAATATCGCTATAGTAATCCCTAACTACTTAAATCTAAAGGTCTACATTAATAAAGATAGTAGATTTACTTTTATATTAAATAGCTTTAGCATTAATACTATTTAGATTTGTTTTGAAGTTAAGGTATTTAATATTACTAAGCTTTTATAAGGGTTTTATTTAGTAATTTAATATTACTAAAGCTTAAATAACTAAATATTTATAAAGGTTTTTATTTTTAAAGTATTATTTTATAAGTAAAAATAATAGCTTTTAAGTATATATAGTATTTTAAAGGCATAGCTTATTATAAAATAAAGAGTTATATAAAGTTTTATAATACTCCTTATTAGCTAAATACCCTTTAAACTAAAAGGGTTTCATATAATAAGTATTAAAGACTACTAAGTAAGTAAGCTATAATTATATACTTATTATTTTAAAGAATATTATAAAATATTATATATTTAAAAGTTAAAACTTACTTAAAGGAAAATAAAGAGTACTAAGCTAGCTTCATAACTTAATAATAGAATTAAGCTAGTTTAAACGTATTTAAAGTAATAGTTATATAAGTTACTATATTATTAATTTTCTTTATATTATTATAGTATATGTTATTAAAAATAGCTTTCTATTAATTATATATATAGATAAGAAATTACCTAAACTTATTATATATATTAAGCTTATAGTATTACCTTTAGGGTTCTATTTCCTTCAAAGAAGGTTTATATTTTACTTAACTATTAAAAAAGTAAAGAATTACTTTATTTTAGCTATTTTTATAAAATTTAATAAGATTTCAAAAAGGAGTTTAATATATTAAAGGTTAAATAAAAGTAAATTCATATTTATAAAATAATTTCTCAATGAAACCTAGTATTAATATAGGTTTTTCGTACAAAATTATTATTCTTTTTAGTATAAAATAAAATATTTAAAGTTTTTAAAAGTTTTTTAATTTCTAAAGTTAGAAAGTCTTTTAAAAGCTTATTCTTAAAAATACTATATATAACTGTATTATTAGTGTTTTTTAAATATTTTAAACTATTCTTAACATAATAATTTTATTTTTTAATATTAAATTTACATATTTAAAGAGGTTTAAGCTTAGCTTTATAAATAATACTTTTTATTATTTTTTACTTAATAATAACTATAGAAAAATCTATAAAACTTTAATAAATAGATTTTTTAATAGCTTAGGGCTTTAAGTAAATCTAAAGGTTACTATTAATATATTTATATTTAGTAAGAGTTTAAAGGTTCTAAATATTCTTTTATAATAAAAGTAGGTTTTTTTATTTTTAAGGTTAGAAAAAGTTTAGTAGAAAGCCTAAAAATAATAAATTTACTATAGGAGAGTTTTTAATAGTAAAATTAGTAATTAAAGAATTTAAGCTAATATATAAAGGTTCTTAGCTTTCTTTAGTTATTAATATAAGGTTTATAGTTTTTATTACTAACTTTTGTATAATAAGTAAATATATAAAAGAAATAGTAATTAATACTACTTATTATATACTAAATAATATACATAAATCAGGGGCACTTATATAATAAATATAGTATATTATAAAGTTATAAAAAAAGGAACACTTAAGTTATAAATAGGTAGTGAAGTATATATATAGTTAAAGTTATTCTTATCTATGCTAGATATCGCAGAATCTTTCTTTTTAAGGTGGGTTCCGCCTCTAGGGAGTGGAGCAATATACTTATAGTTTTAAATAATATTAATAAATACTATATATTTAAAAAAAGAATATTAAGCTAGTTTGACAGCTTATTTATATAATATAGCTAAGCTTTAGGCTTTTAAAGCTACTTTAATATAGGTAGCTATATTTATAATTTCTTTAGTATTACTTAATAGATTTTGTTAAACATGATTTTTTTCATAATATATATTAGCTAGAAACAATTTAGAATTCTACTATATATCATATTTACATTATTACGTTTAAGCTTAATACTCTTTACTGAAAGTCTATATTCTCAATAATTTTAAAAAATAAAGAGAATAACTTTATTGTAGTTTATTTTTTAAAATATATTAAAAAGCTAGTTAAATGTTGTAAAATATATTTAAGTAAGTTACTATATTTAAAATTATTGTTTAGTAAATGCTAGTATCTCAATAGTTTCCTTTTTATAAAAAAGTATTATTATTTTTAACATAGAATAAAATATTTAAATAAAATATTTTAAGTTTTTAAAGTTTTTTCAAGTTTTATACTTAATGATTTTTTTGTTAAAGTATTTTAAAGTCTATTATTAGTACTTATTTTTATTGTATTTTTTAAAGGCTTTAAGCTGTTTTTTAAACTAATAATTATAAAATTTAATACTTAACTTACTCTTTAAATAAAATACTTAAGCTTAGTATTTTAAATAACATGTTTTATTATTTTTTACTTAGTATTAATTATAATAAAATTAATAAAGTTTTTAGAAATAAGTTTTTTTATAATTAAAGGTTTTAAATAAATTTAAAGATTATTTTTAATATATTAATATTTAGTGAAAGTTTAAAGGTTATTAATATTTTTATACGTCCCCTCTATACCTAAAGTGAGGTCGAAAAATAAGCTAGCATTTAAGGACTAGTATATACTCTATATATACACTATACTTAATAAGTATATTTTATAAATAAACTATATCTTATAATGATATATTGTATGTACTATATACAGAAGACTGTATATATTACGTATATAATACGTTACTATAATATAAGAAGGTTATGCGGAGACCCTCAAAGCTAGATTAATAGTATAATAATAAAAAGTGGGTTAATACATGGGTATAGCATTCTCGGCATCAAGGGGATCTGAAGGCATATGACGGCGTGTATTTTTTTTTTTCCAGACCAGACGCCCTTACAAGAAACTTTTGCCACTCAAACCAGACATCGTTGTGTGGCATGCGTTTGATTACTATGACAACAATCTCATACTTCCTTGACTGCTCACCTTTCGCAATATGGTGACTGGGGCTGCGCGGCAGACGCTCTCGTCTTCGCTCGAACTCGGGTGTCTCTTTAATGCCTCGGCGAACTTTCGAGGAGCCCAGCTTGCCTCATCGCATGTTAGCCTGGCTTATGGCGCGTTTCGCAGCGCGCAACTGTTTCCTCAATTCCCTAACGGCAGCATGAGCGCTTGGTGCCAGCAGCATCGGCAGCAGAATCACACGATATTCATTCAAAGCACTGACCTTCGGAGAAGGCTGGTTTTTAGGCCTCGTCATGTGCCATCATATATTCAACAGTTGTCCATGGGTCGCGTCATGCTCCAAAACGCACACCCATCCCAAGCAGTTTCTCACGGCGCCCGCGAGAGAACGAGTGGAATCCCACAAGCGACATCACATGCGAACAAAGAACGTGACTTCGAAAAGAGCGACAAGGCTGCACAAGCCGCTCAAGTAAATTTGACGGCGAGATTATCGAAAGAGGGCAAACCGAAGAGCAAGGCTGGTACACAGGAAATATGGAGGCTAATAAGAGTTGCCCGACCAGAACTTCGGTGGCTGATGGTGGCATTTTTCTTCCTTGTTATCTCATCCAGCGTAACTATGTCTATTCCTTTCTCCGTGGGTCGCATTCTAGATCTTGCGACCAAGGGCGAAGTTGAAGACGTACGCTTATTTGGACTAACTCTCAATCAATTTTTCATCGGGCTTGGCGCGATCTTGACGTTGGGTGCCTTGGCAAATTTTGGCAGAGTCATTTTGTTGCGTATTGTCGGCGAGAGAGTCGTGGCCAGACTCAGATCGCAACTCTATAGGCGCACTTACGTTCAAGACGCTGAGTTCTTTGATGCAAACCGCGTCGGAGATCTCATTTCGCGGCTCAGCTCTGACACGGTCATCGTAGGGAAATCGGTAACGCAAAATTTGAGCGACGGTCTTCGTGCTCTATTCAGTGGAGGCGCCGGCTTTGCCATCATGATCTGGACGAGTCCTAAACTTACCGGCCTGCTGCTTCTCATGTTCCCCCCCGTCGCTATCGGCGCTGTAATTTATGGTCGCGCTATACGAAATATCAGCAGGTCCATTCAGAAAAACTTGGGAACATTGACCAAGATTGCGGAGGAACGACTAGGAAATGTCAAAACAAGTCAAGCTTTCGTTGGTGAAGTCCAAGAAATAAGCCGCTACAACAAACAAATTCGCCGCATATTCGCGCTCGGCAAAAGGGAATCTCTCGTCGCCGCGACTTTTTTTGCTTCGACTGGTTGGGCTGGCAACATGACAATTCTCGCCATGCTGATAGTAGGCGGCAATTTTGTGCGTCTCGGAACGATGTCTCTTGGGGATCTAACTTCATTCATGATGTACACTGCCTTTGCTGGCTCAAGCCTTTTTGGCCTCTCAGGTTTTTATTCTGAACTCATGAAGGGGGTTGGGGCTGCCAGCCGACTTTTTGAGCTACAAGATCGCCGACCTGGTATCCATCAAACTGTTGGTGCTCAGGTAAAATCGGCACATGGTCCAATAAAGTTCAACGATGTCAGCTTCGCATACCCAACCCGCCCAGCTGTCAGTATTTTCAGAGGTCTGGACTTTGAAATACCGTCTGGCAGCAATGTTTGTGTTGTTGGACCTTCGGGTGGAGGAAAATCAACAGTTGCATCGCTGCTGCTCAGATTCTATGACCCTACATCGGGATCGATCACGATAAACGGAGTGGATATTTCAACTATGAATGTGAAATCATTGAGGCGACGACTTGGCATGGTTTCTCAGGAACCGGTCTTATTTTCTGGCACGATTGCGGAAAATATTTCATATGGAAAACCTCACGCCTCACGATCAGAGATCGTTGCAGCAGCTCGAAGAGCTAACTGCAATTTTATAAGCGACCTGCCTGATGGCCTTGAAACACAGGTTGGGGCCAGAGGATCCCAACTGTCTGGTGGTCAAAAACAGCGCATAGCCATAGCTCGAGCGTTGCTGAAGGATCCTGACATCTTGATTTTGGACGAGGCTACCTCAGCACTGGATGCAGAGTCAGAGACCCTCGTAAACGAAGCTCTCGCTGGTCTCTTGCGCGGGCGTAATACAACGATTTCCATCGCACATCGACTCTCAACTATCAAACGATCAGACCAGATTATCGTCCTTAACACTGAAGGCAGAGTAGCCGAAATTGGGAGCTATGCCCAGCTTGCCGCAAATGAAAATAGTGCATTCAGTAAACTAATGGAATGGCAGATGAGCGGAGGCGACTTACCCGATCCAAAACCAGCTGACTCAGTACCAAGCATTACTGAAGGTGAGGAGCTAGAGGAGAAGCTAGCTCAATAATATGAGGGTTTTTATTTTGTTTGGGGGGGGGGGGGGGGCAAGGCAAAAAAATGACTATGCTCATCCTCTGTGGTAAAAGATAGAAAGACAGAAGATGGGATAACTACAATGAGTTTCACCATCATGTCGCGTCGCGATCTTAGCGAAGAACGGAAGAACAGTGATAGTCGCCGTCTGATATTCAGTCACAAGATAGATAGAGTATTGTCGAGGTCCACAGCAGGACAAATACGGAAGAAAACTGCGAATTATATTCATTCTTTTATTTAGTCTTGTAAAATCACTCGGTGCTTAGGCTATTTTACTGTCTGATGAATTGACTACTAGACTTTGTGAATAGGGCCAATTCAGACAAAGAATTAAGTGAAACTAGTTTTACAGTTAGTCGTAAATAATCCTAAGCATTTTAACTAACTAACGCATGCCGCTCTATAACGAGTCTTGATTAGAAAAGAACACACTTTCTTTTAAAAAAGCATAACTCTTTTTATAATATATAAAGTTATTATATAAATATGGGAATTAATTTAATATATACTTAAACCTTTAAAATTATAAATACTATTAAATACAAAGGAATATTAGCTAATAATATAATTATATTATATAATACTATATATAATAAATTAAAGATTGTAATTTATTAAACTTTAATTAACTAAAAGAACCATCCCCGAAATGTCGAGAAGGCTACACCCATGAATCGACTAACTTTTTATTAATGTGCTATTGGTCTAGCTTTAAGGGACTCTGCGTAACATTCTTATATTATAGTAGCATATTGTATAGGTAATATATATGCTCTTCTATATATAGTGCTTAAGACATATAATGATACAGTATAGTATATATATTTATAAAATGTAGTATATAGCCTATATATATGCATAGAGTGTAGCATATATATAGGTTATATACTAGTACTTAATTATTAAGTTATTTTTCTATATAACTTAAAGTATAGAGGAGACTTATCTTATAGTATAACTTACTATGTTACATAAAGTAATATATATTTAGCTACTCTATTTAGATAATTAAGTAGAGAGGTACAAAATCATAGCCTTCTTAGCATTAAGGGGATATAATTATAAAGAAAATATTTTATAACTTATTAATATTAATAATTTCATTTTAATAAAAATCTTTTTTTTTAATAAAACTATAACTTATTACTAAAGGTTTTATATAAAAAAAGGCTTAAATTATATAAATACCTTTACTACTACTAATATTCCCCCTAGCTAGCAAATATTATTAGCTATAGTAACTTAGAAAAATTAGGAAATAGAGTAAGTAGATTTTATAGAGGCTTTTTTTAATAGCTACTTAAAAGACACTATTTATATATTAATTCTTAAGGGATTTATTAAATTTCTTAAATAAAATCTATAGTTAGCTTAGCTAGCTAAATATTTTAGCTATAAAGCTACTAAAAACTTAGTTATTATACTTAGGAAATCCTTATATAGCTGAAGGTAAAGCTTTAAAGAGTAGTAATAAACTTTAACTTTAGTGCTTAAAGCCTAAGTTTTAGCCCGCTTATCTTTAACTTAACTACATTTTATAATTTAAAAAAGTATACTTTTATTATAACTTATATTAATGATTACCTTTTAATTAGGGTAAATTTATAATATATTAAGGAGCTTAAGAAAGCCCTTTATAAAGCTTACTCTATAAAACATAAGGGCTCTATGGAATTTTTCCTAGGGGTATAAAAAAAATAAATTCCTAAAAATAGACTAAAAACAGTATATTTGAAAGGCTTTAGTATGCTTTAATTTAGGAAATTATAAATTTATTAGAATTCTATTCTAGCTAGGCGTCTTAAAAAATAACTTACTAAAACTCTTATATCTAAAGAAAATTTAAAGGAATATTAAAGTATAATTAGTACTACTATATACCTTATACTATTAATAAGACCTAATGTTGCTTTTATGCTATAATAGCTTTTAATAGCCCTAGCTAGCCTGTATTTAAAGTATTTAAACGCTGCTGAAAACCTACTAATATACCTTTTAGGTATAAAAAAATTAGCTATTATTTATACAAGCTCATCTATTAAGGATAGGTATAGAATATTGCTTAGTAGAGTGAAGCCTAAGATATAGAGTGTACACTATAATGTAGCTGCTAGGTAGAGAGTAGTGCTTAAAGGTATAAATCTTTACTTTATTATTTAAGTATTTTTACTCTTTATTTTATATACATTTTTAGTATATTATTAAGTTATAATAAAGCTATTATATATCTTATTCCTTTATACCTATTTTAAGCTTTATAAAACTAATTATATATTCTAAATATAAGTAGTTATAGCTAAAGATAACCATAATAAAATGTAGAAAACTAGCAGCGCACCTCTTTTAGAGGATGTGCATCTTCCTTTTAGCCTAGCGGTTGAAAGGTTTTACAGGTTATAAGCCCTATGTATTCTAGATTTTTCGACGTTCTATTATTGTCTTTATTATAATCTGTGTTGCATTTTACTATGTATGGTACCTGTATTTTTTCAACACACTAAAACAATTAGCATTGTTAGTAACTATATTTAACCCTAACCTTATAATTAAAGCCTTTTTCTGTAATTGGATAATTATTTATTTACTTAACTCTTTACTAATTCTTTATAAATCCATAAATATATAATGTGTTGGGGGGAAAGTTCCCTGTCCCTGTATTTCTGACAGCCGCGCGCAGCCGCGCACATAGCTAACGGCTGTTAGTAACTACGGGCACGTGACTTCTATCTAGTATATAAGCAATGTAAATTGCTAAATTCTTAGATAGAAAGACAACCTGCACTTAGACCTTTAAAAGTTTAACTACTTATAGCTAGCTTATAGCTATTAGCAGCTATAAGCTAGGTGTTAGGCCTTAAATTATAATATATTTTATTTAATATTCTAGATTTTTCTATTATTAGCTTTAGTGCTAGACCGTTATTCTAATAACTTAGATCTCTATTATTCTCTTTAGTGCTAAACCGTTATTCTAATAACTTAAATCCCTATTATTCTCTTTTCTTCTCTAGTCTTCCTTTTTCTTCCTTTTAATAACTACTAGCTAGCTAATAACCTTATAACTACACTAGCTTATAGTTACTAATAGCTACTAATAGCCCCTAACCTAGCTAGTTAAGGGGGTGCTATTCTTTTTCTCCTTATTATAAATAATGCTTTTACCTATATGCTAAGACCTATTAGAGAGACTAGTTCTTAGTGTTTTAGTAAAAATTATAACTAACTAGCTAAAACCCCTACTTAGTTATAACTACTAATAGCTACTAGTAGCTATAATTATAATTTATTTTACTAAAGTATAGCTATTAGCAGTTATATATAAGGATATTTCCTTACCTAGAATTTATCTAATTTAATAATTTCTAGCTTTTCCCTTAGCTAGCTAGAAAACCCTTAAAATTCATAGCTAATAGATAGACTAGCACCTAACTTAATAGCCCACTAACACTATAAATTTCCCCTTTTTTCTTTTTTTTCCTTCCTTTCTTTCTCTTTTTTTATAATTCTTACCCTTCCCTGCTAAAAGTAGGTTTAATAGCTGCCCTTCCCCTACTTAAAGTAGGTTTATTAAATGCCTACCCTAATAAATTCCTTAGCTAATTATAAATAAAACCTTTTTATAAATTTTTATAAATTTTTTACCCTCTTTTTCCTCTCTTTTCTAGCTATTCCTAGCTATTAATCTAACTCTATAGCTATTAATAACTCTATAGCTATTAATTACTCATCTAGTCTTATAAATACTAGCTAATAATCTAACTCTACAGCTATTGATAACTCTATAGCTATTAATTACTAATCTAGTCTTATAATTACTAGTTACTAGCTATTAATCTAATTATAAAGGTAAAAGAGACTAATTTCTACTTCTTTTCTTCCTTTTTCCCTTTCTACTTATAGCTATTAATCTAATTATAAAGCAGCTTTATAGCTATTAATCTAAGGAAGAAGAGACAAATTCCACCCTTTTTCTTTATAATTCTAATTGCTTACACCTACGCGCAGCTAGCCACTAGGGAGGCAGCCGGTCTAGTAAGCAGCTTCTATACAGCTGCCTACGGCTACCTATAGCTACAATCCTAATTCTGACTGACAAATTATAAGGAATCGGGGAGGCGGCCGGTCCGACAAGCAAAGGAATTATAAGGTAGCCAGTCTGACAAGCAGCTTCCACACAGCTGCACATGGCTACAATCCTAATTCTAACTAACAAATTATAAGGAATTAGGGAGGCAGCCAGTCCGATAAGTGAAGGAATTATAAGGCAAACGGTCTAATAAGCAAGGAATTAGGGGGCAAAAATTTGCATAAAATTTTTTTTTTACTAACTTTTCTCTTTTTCTGCCCTACTTTCTATCTATGCTTGCTTTCTATTAGTTGTCCTTAATTACGCAACGCTTATAGTTGTGCAATTAAGGGGGGAGGTGTTATGTTAGGGGGAAAGTCCCCCGTCCCCGTATTTCTAACAGCTGCGCGCAGCCGCACACATAGCTGACGGCTGTCAGCAACTGCGGGCACGTGACTTCCATCCAGTATATAAGTAATGCAAATTGCTAAATTCTTAGATAGAAAGACAACCCACACTTGGGGCTGTGATCCACGAGAGTCGGCAACGTTTGCAGTCCCTCCTAGGTTACATAATTCAGACACGCTAGCTATTTCTGTTAGCTATTTTGCTTAAAAAGATATAGCTTTTCTATTTAAATACATAGATTTACCCTTTATAAAGAACTTTAAGTACTATTCTAGCTAGGGTTAACATTCCTTACTAAAATACCTATAAAGGGTTTAGATTCTTTAAATAAAGAGAGTTTTAGCTATAAAATATAAAGGGAATATTTTTCTCTATATACTTTACAGGGCAGTAAACGGTAAAGTTTGCAAGGACGGTATAAAGTAGCCGCCCTATAGTGATCCACATATATTTCGTACTGGCTCTAGTCCTCTGCAAACTTTGATAACTCTCGTGGATCACAGCCTAGACCTTTAAAAGTTTAACCACTTGTAGCTGGCTTACAGCTGTCAGCAGCTGTAAGCTAGGTGTTAGGCCTTAAATTATAATATATTTTATTTAATATTCTAGATTTTTCTATTATTAGCTTCGGTGCCGGACCGTTATTCCGATGACTTGGATCCCTATTATTCTCTTTTCTTCCTTTTTCTTCCTTCTAATAACTGCCAGCTAGCTAACAACCTCATAACTGCACTAGCTTGCAGTTGCTAACAGCTGCCAACGGCCCCTAACCTAGCTAGTTAGGGGGGTGCTGTTCTTTTTCTCCCCGTTACAATATATATATATATAAGGATTTAAATATATAAATTTAGCGTTTAAATAGATAGAAATAACTCTTATTACTTGTTGCAGCTCACGCAAGGGACACGACGCAAAGAGAGAAAAGCAACAGTAAAGATAAAAGCTATTATAGCTATAGATAGTCCTATCTAAAGAGTAATAATAATGAAAGAGAAAGCTAGCTAAGGCTTATAGCTGGGTAACCTTAGAAGTGAGTGCTATAATATATAACCTAAAGTCTAAAGTATATAGAATCTAATATCCCTAGGTTAAAGAAAAAAAATAGCTTTATGGTTAGCTATATAGTTAATTAAATTAATAACTTAAATATATAAGATTATACTTTAGTATATCTTTAAATATAAATAAGTAATAAACTAGAATATTAAAATCTTAAAAAGTCTCTTCACTTTACTAGCTAACTAAATTATTCTATTATATACCTTAAATAGATATATTTTATTTTTATTTACTTAATTCTATTACTATATTATAACCTATTTCCTATTTATTCTTATAATATTTATATTAGTTAGGTTATTTATATTATTATTTCAATTATTATTTACGTTATTATTTAAGCTATTATTTAAAATAGTTACTATAAGCTAGTCTTTTTTTGTTAAAGCTATTTCTTTATTTTACTTTAAAATCTTTTTTACTTTAACTTATTATTTCTAAGTAATAAATATAACTTTTAAGGCTTATTATAACTAATTTTAAATTTAAAGGTTTCTTTTAAGGTTTATTAATACTTATTACTAGGTATAGCAAGTAATATTATATGTTATTAATTAGTTTAATAATATCCAAAATAAGCTTTATTAATAGCTTTATAACTTTTTATAATAATTTAAAATAATTATAGCTATAATATTTATATTAATAACTAATAATATAATGAATATGATAAAGTACTAGTGTCTTAGATTTATATAAGTATTAAATAGGCTAGTGTTTATAATAATGGTAGAAGTTATACTATTTAGCATATTTATAAGTGTTTTTTACTATATTAATAGATTTAGAAAAAAGGTAAAGCGGTTTGAATAAGTTCAAGTTTACTAAACCTAAAATAACTAATATAAATTTAATAAAAACGTTATATATCTAAGCTTTTATAATAGTAATAGTATTATATAAATAGTTATTTTAAAACTAGTTAATATATCTTTAATTATATTATAAATAATAAAGTTTACTTTATAACTTATAGCTTTATTTATAAGTTTAATATTAATTAATTCTTAATAAACGTTCATAGAAAATACTTTTTATTATATATACTATAAGTACTACCTTTAAGCCTTATATAGAGTTATAATATATATTATTACTTTATATGCCTTAAACCTTAGCTTATTAATATATAAATGTATATAGAAATTAAAATTCTACTATATAATTTAAAGAGTAAGAGTAATTAATAATTATATTAAAGATTTATTAAAGTAAGTTAATTTTGCTTATTATTTTAATATATTTAGTATATTAATAAATACTAAATAAATATTTAAAGTATATTATGAAAAAGTAAATAATTAACTTTTAATTATATTTAAATACATTTCCTAATTATAATATAGAATAGTTATATAATTATAATAAAAGTTTCTTATTATAAATAACTAATACTTTCCTTTAAAATAAAAATTATGAATAAATATGATATTTAATCTATATTTTAAATTAGCTTAGATAAGAAGACTATATATATATTATAGCTTAAATATATCTTTATAAATAAATAAATTATTTTTTTGTTTTATAACAATTTTTATATTTCCTTAGTATATATTAAGTATTAATTTAAATTAATAAAGGTTATTTATAAAAATTATAATTACTTTAAGCTAAGCTAAAGTTAGTATAAAAAACAATACTGTAATTATATATTTAGCTTAATAACTATTTACTAAGCTAAGGTATTATAAAGAGTAATAATTTATAATTTCTTTAATTACTAGAAAAATATAACAAACAATTATAGCTTTATTTAATACTTTTATTATATAATTTTAAGCTTATACTGTAGATTTTATTTCATTAATATAAAATATATAAGGTTTTACCTTCTAAGCTTAAATACCTTTTTAAATTAAAAACTATTTATTTACGTTTAATATTATATATTCTTAAATATGTAATAATAATAAAAGGGAGTAAAGCTAAAATTTTAATTATCTAACTATACTACATAAGTTATATTAAGAAATTCCTAATAACTTTTTTAAAACCTAATATTACATTCATTTTCTTTTAGTTCAAGTATTAATATAAAAGCACTAAATATATATTATATTTCTATGTTATAACTATAGACTTAAATAACCTTATTATTGTTACTTATTACTTATATTCTAAAAGTATTATTTAACCAAATGTTTAAGTTTTAATAAAAATAAACCTTGTTTAAAGTTTATTTATAAAAAAAGAATTATAAAAATTATTATTTTAATCCTTATTAATATTTTATATATAATATGTATTAACTAAAGTAAATTTAGTTATTTCTTTATAGTTACATTCTTTAAATAACAAGGTATTCTAAAAATAAATACTTTTTAAAATTATATAGGCTAATTTTATTATAAATGTAATTTTACTAGCTTTTAAAAAACTATATAAAAAGGTAATACTATCTTTATAATATTAAAGGGCTTATAAATACTTTATTTTAATTATAAGAAATATTTTAAAGAATTTAACTAGTAATAAATTAAGAAAAGCTATATATAAATTAAGGTATAATATAGTAAGTGTGATGAATTCGAGCTGGAGGCTCGGATCCTTAGCGGAGCAGGAGGGGAGCATGTGAGGAGCATGTAAGGTGACCCACCTTACCTAGAGGGCAAACCCTACGAGTATACATTATATATAAACTAGACACATAGTGGAGGGGGATAGCAGCCTTCTCTTCCCCCTTATAGATAATAATAACTTCATTAACACTAGATTGCAGTCGCCATCTAGGCTAGTCCATAACAGTAAGGAAATAAAAGTGTATAGAGAAAAGATACTAAAACTAAATAAATTAATATAAAAACTCCTTTAAGTTATTTAATAATAAATAATATTTACTTTTACTTAAGCTATATTATTATTTAAAAAATATTAAATATAACTATATTTAAAAGGAATATTTATTAGTTTATAATAAAACTTTTTTTACTTAGAAATTTCTACTATTTTTTATAATATTAAGTTTAATAAATAAAGCAAAAAAAGTATAAGCTAGCCTTATTATTTAAGTTTTCAAATTAAAAAAGAATTAAGTATTGGTTTAGTATATTAAGGTTATATTATATAAAAGGTAAACTATTTAGTATTAAAACTTCTTACCTTTAAAATAAATGATACTAAGTTTTTAATATTAAATATTAATAAATTTTAGCTTTTTATATGGTTTTTATTTTATTAATATCTTTAAAGCTTTCTCTAGCCTTATCTAAAATATAATAAGTAATAATATTTTTATTAGTTAATTCTTTATGAATTACTTTATTTATATTAAATATATAAAAAAAGCAAAAGCTTTAAAAATAAAAGTAGTATTTTTATTAAAAAAATTTAAAGGTATTATTTATTATTGAAGATAAATATACTATTCAAATTATTATTAACTTTTTTATAACTATTATTATTAAATATATTAAATGTTTAATTTTTATGAACGTAATTTTGTTATTATACCTTAAGTTTCTTACCTTTAATAGCTACTTTTTATTTAGCTATTGTTAATTATTCTTATTATTACCCTAGATAGGCTAAGCCTAATAGCTAGTACCACTACTACTAAGACCATATAGGAAAAACCCTAGCTTAAGGGGGAAAACCTATATATAACTATTCTAGATTCTACAGTAAAGCTATAGTTACTCTATACTAGTTTTAACTATATTAAGGGGTGTATTACTAGCTAAACTTAATTAGTATTATAAAAGAGTATATAGTATAAAACTAAAGTTAAATAAAGTTAGTAAAGGTATAGTAATACTATAGGTTACCCTTAGAGGTACTTTATATATTATAGTAGGTTAATTTAAGTACTTAAATTATTTTTTATACTAATTCTTAGCTATTTTCCTTAGGGTACTACTTTTTTATTTAAAACTTTCCTTTAGCTTTTATATTATTTTAATATTAGCTATATTAGCTTGTAGCTAGCTATTATTAAACTAACTACTAGTTAACTATTAGTTATATAAAAGAAAGAGAGATAAATATTATATTTACTCTTTTCTTTTTATTTTTAACCTTTTTTTTTTTATTACTTCTATTATAAGTATGCCCCTCATTCTGTTTTTATAGCGGTGCTGCCCCATCGCCGCCCTAGACTCACTGTGGCGTTATTAAAGATGCCTCCTGCCCTTATAAATAAATCAGTTGCGGTGTTGGGCTATGTGGTGGTAGAGGTAGAGGAGAAGGAGGAGGTAGAGGAGGGGAAGGGGGGGGGAGAGAGGGGGGGAGGAGGGGCTAACGGGGCGTAGGCCTAGGGCTAGCGTAAGCACGCTATGCCTGTTTTTTATTTTCCTAATTGCTATTTTTTATTTTTTATTAAATATAAGTTATATATTATAATATTTTATATTATTTATTATATTTATATAGTTTTTTACTAATTCTTGTTACGTGCTAGGAATGCCTTATAAGGGCCTATATTCGCCGTAGTCATGAACTAATGGCTGCAGCAGACCTTTTAGCCCAATGAATAAGGCATTAGGTTAGCTATTTTAGACCGTAATAGCTAGTAGCAATTGCGTGTGTTCGAGTCCTAACTGTTAAGTTACAGAAAAATTCTAAATTAGTAGGTCTATTTTAAGCATTAAATCTAACGATAAGCTAGAGATCTTAGGCCTTAGTAGGCTAGCTAATATTAAAATTAATAACCCTAGTTAGCTATAGGATTTTAATTCCTTACTATAATTTATAAAAACTAGCTTAGAAGGTCCACTTTAGATAGTGTTAGACTTTATAAACCTAACCTAATTAGGCTAGCTAGGGATAGCTAGCTTACAATGCCCCCTTCACCTATTACGTGCTACAAATGCCTTATAAGGGCCTATATTAGCTATAGTCATCAACTAATGGCCGCGGCAGACCTTTTGGCCCAATGGATTAGGCATTGGGTCAGCTATTCTAGACTGTAACAATTCTATACCTATACTATATTAAGTACTATATAGTATTATATCCTTAGTATCTTTAGCTAATTAGTCTTATAGGCTTCTTATAAGTTAGAACTAAAGAATATACCTAGTTAATATAAGCTACTTTATAAGTATAGTTACTAGCTTATTTTTCTTTAAAGCCTCCCTAACTTTATATTAATTATATATTAAATATATATTTATAATAATAAAATAAAAATAATTAAAACTTTAATAAAATAATAAAGTATAGTAATAATTTTTATTATTAGGTTAGTAGCTATATATTAGTAATTTTAACTTAAAAATATAATAATAAAAAAAAGGTATTAAGCTTAATTTATTTTCTATATATTTATATAAATATAATAAATTTATATTTAATAAAGCTTGAGTAAAAGTAAACTACTTTAATAATAGTAATAAAGTTAAGATTAAGTTTTATTATTATAGAATTAATATAAGTTTAATATATTTATATAGTAGCTTATTTTTAATATTAATAGTTTTTTTATTTTAAAGTAAGTGCTTTAATTAATAATAATTTTATTCAATAATTATAAAGTAAGTTTAAAAATAATATATAGTTTAAGTAGTTATTTTAATATAATAAGTAATTATATCTTTAGTATATTAGTTTTATTTAAATTAAGCTATTATTATAATATAAATACTATAAATTTACTTAATTATTTAATTAGCTTTTATTTCTTAATAAAAGTATAGTAAATAATAATTAAAGTAAAGGTTAATTAACACTATAGTTACTTTAATTTTAATTAAGAAATATAATATAGCTTTAAAGGTATTAATTATTACTTTTAAGTATTTAGTTTATTTAAAAATAAATACTTTAGCTATACTTTATATTTTATTAATAATAATGATAAAGATATAATATAAATTTATGTTATATATAATAATAATTTAAATAATTTATATATATAAAAGCTAAATATTATATAGAAAATATTCTTAAATTATAGCCATTAATAATATAAATATAAGTTACTATTATATTAATTTTAACTTAACTTAACTTTAATATACTTTTTAATAAAGCTTATGATAAATTTATACTTTAAAAAAATAAGTAAATTAAATTAATTATATTATATTAATATTAAACTAAATTAATATAGTAATAATAGTATATTACTTAGTAAAGTATATAAGTTTATTTTCTTTCAAATTAATTCTAATATTTAATTTTTAAAATTATTTTTAACAAATTATTTATATAGCTTTAAAGTAATTTTATATTTTCTTTATTATATATTTATGTATAAATATATTTATATTATTAAAAAAAGCTTAAAAATATATATAAATTATATTACTTAAAGCTTAGTATGTAATAAAGTAATATAAAGTAAAATAAAAATAAAAAATATTAATTACTTATATAATACTTTTATAATTATAAATAAAAAGCTAAGAAGTTTCTTATTAAAATAATAATTATTAATACATTTATTAATATAAAAGTATGTTTATATTAATATTTATATAAAAATATTAATTATTATTAAAATATAAAATAATGTTTTATAGTACATAGTATTAAAAGCTATTGATATATTTAATTTAAGTAGTAATATAATACTATTATAATACTATACTATATATATTAATTTTATTAAAATATTGAATATAACTTTTATTAATTTTTTTACTTTATTATTTATTTATAAGTTATATAATACTTTACTTTACTTAGCTATGAAAGTAAGCTAATTTATTACGATTACTTTTATTACTTTTTTAATAATATTAAAAAGTAAAATAAAATACTAAGCTTTTATTCTTTTATTCTTTTATTAAGGTTTAATTTAGTTTATAAAAAATAATAACTTTTATTTATTAAACTAAAGCTAAGTAATAGCTAATATAATAATATATATTTAATAAACAAGTAAAGGTTTTAGTTAATAGCTTACCATATACTTTAAAGTAATTAGCTAAAAGTTTATTAAGTTTAAGTACTTTTTAATTAATTAAGCTTTTAATAATACTATAAATTTCATTAGTATTAAAGTAATTCTTTATTAAAGATATCATAATATTAAGGTAGTTATTAAAATTCTTCAATATATTATTTAGCTAATCTTAAAAAGAAGAAAATAAATAGTTAGTGGGTATAATAACTTTTTTTTAATATATCTTAATAGCTATAGTATTTATACCTTTACCTTAAATAACAGTCAGAATCTACTCTTCTTTTAATAATAATTTATTATAAACCTATACTTAGTATTTAAGTTTCTATAGGCTTTTTTAATAAGGAGTTACTACTTTAACTATAAAGCTGTTATGCTAGTTAAATAGGAATTAGGGGCAATTAGGTAGGACGAATAAAATCTAAATAACGCTAGGGTGGGTGCTAGCTGGCGCGGTCCGCCCGCACGCAGCCTAAGGTTAGGTCAAAGACCTAGACTATAACATTTGTATAAGAAATAAAAAAAATAAACTTATAGCTATATAAATTAGCTATTAATATACTTACTATTAATTAACTTAATAAGATTTAATATATAATACTAAAAAAATAATTTTTAAATATTTATATAAAAAAAGGCCTAAGATCTAGTAATAAAGAATTTAGTTTTAAAACCTTTTATAAATTCTACCTTACTAAGTAAAATAATAAAAATATATATTATAAAGTAGCTTTTCTAACTAATTAAGTGCCTTTAGCTAGCTTAGTTATATTCTTAAATTTATTTCTTTATATCTTAACTAATTACATTATAAATTTAATTTAAAAACTAAACTTATTTAATAGCTATTAACCTAACTATATAGCTATTAAAATAAATAGAAAGAATTAAAAAGTAAGGATTCATAGGGACTTTATAGCTATAGTCCTATATATATATAACCTTTAGTTAGAATTCAATAGTTATACTACCTATATATATATATACTTACTAGCTTATATTAAATTATAAAGCCCCTTATAAAGTGCTTTTATTAGCACTATAATTCTAGTATTAATAATAAGGAATCTTCTGTAAATAACTTTATCATTTTTAATATTCTTTTAAAGAAGTATTAAGAATAGTTATTATAAAGCACTAAAAGTAAAAGTATAAGAAAAAGTTATATAAAATTTAAAAAATCATAGAAAAAAGAATTATAGAATTATAGAGTTTAAAGTTAAGGATTTAAGGTAAATAACTTTTTATTATAGTAAAGTATAGTATTTTATAAAGGTATTACTATGAAAAGTAAGAACCTTATTCTTTCTTTATTTTAATAATTATTTTAAATTTTTAGGTGTTTTTATAATTATTTCTATATCTTTAACTAAGTATTATTTCTAGTAGCTTTTAGTAATAAATTATAAGGGTTTTAAACCTAAAAGCTTTAAGAAAGTAAGGTATATAAGGCCTATAAAGAGCTTTATAAGCCTATTAGTAAGTATTTCCTTAGTATTAAAGTAAGTAATTTTAATAAGCTTTTTTAAAACTAGTTATTAATTATAAGGGAACTTTAAAAGGGTATACTTAGTATAGCTATAAAAATTAGGGTTATAAGTAGTTTTTATAGCTCTTTAGTTATTATAAAAAATTTATATAAAGGGTTTTATAAGTATTTTTATTTTTATAAAAATCCCTTTAAGCTACTAAAGCTTCTAAGAAGTCTTGTAAATAGCATTAAACTCTACGTTTATTATTAATAAGGCTATAGTACTAGCCTTCTTTAATTTTTAGCTTATTAGGCCCCCTACTAGCTTATAAAAATAAGTATAAGTAGATTTAAAAGAGTTTCTATCTTTATCAAAATTACTATTATAAAACCTAACTAAGCTAAAGCTAGGTTCAGGGGTTTTTATTTTATTCATAGAGGTAAGTCCCTTATAAATAATAGCTAATTCTTTAGTACTTAAAAGGTATTATAATAGGTTTTTAGTAGCATTTAAATACTGTAAATATAGGCTAATTAAGGCTATTAAAAGCTATTATTGTATAAAAGCAATATTAAGTCTTATTAATATCATACGGCATATAATACTAATAATTATACTTTAATATTTCTTTATATCTTTTTTAAATATGAAGAGCTTAGTAAGTTATTATTTTAAAACCCCTAGCTATAATAGCATTCTAATATTAATTACTTAACTTAGTATTATATTTTAATTTATTAAGTATTAATATAAATAACCTTAATTTATAGTGAATAAATTATAATAAAGTTAATTGTAAAAATAAATAAAAAACCTAAAAGTATTTTATTATGAATAAATTAAAATATTTTTAATTACTTTAAAGTAAAAAAAAGTAAAAAGCTAAAAATAATAATACATATAGTATATTCTTTTATACTATATAAAATAGCTATAGAATAAATATATAAAGCTTGAAAAGGCTTATTTAATATAATTTCTTATTCTTTATTACTTTTAGTATTAAAAATACAAATATAAAGTACTTTAATATTTTTATTATAATAAATAGCTATTACTATTTTATAAATAAAGTAATAAAAAATAAGGCTTTAAGTAAATTTAATAATATTCTATATATGAATTATTTTTTTGAATACTTTTTATAAAAGTATATTAAGCTTAAAATATATAAAAAGAAGTTATTATTAGCTATATAAATAATATAAAATAAGTATTATATAATTTTTGACAGGGGAAAACAAAACACACACTACACACTTAAAAGTGAAGAGCATGCACACAACCGCTGCTATCCCTATCATATCCCAGATTTCTTATATACATAGATTTAGCTTCTAGTTATTAAGGCTATATAGAAGAGGGATAATTTAATAGCTCTTTATTTAATTGAATAGTTTAAGTTATTAAAGAATAATATAATAATAATTTTAAAATAAAATATAGATAATTATACTATAGTAGTAACTAGAATTATAATAATTAATAGTATTATAGTAATAAGTGCTTCTATACCTATGCTTTAAAAAAGAAAAATAAATAATAAATAATTTTTCTAACTATTTAAGGACTTAGAACCTATTTATATTATTTAATTAAATAGTTTTACTATGTTATACTAAGGTCTTTGTAATGGATGTAAGCTAGAGGTTTAGATCCTTAGCGGGGTAGGAGAGAAGCATATAAGGTAACCCACTACACCTATAGGGCAAACCCTATAAGTATATATTACATATAGAATTAATATATAATAAAAGGAAATAGTGGTCTTTCCTTTGTTTTTATAAATTATAATAACTTTATTAATACTAAATTATAGTTACTATTTAATCTAGTTTATGATAATTATTACTTATTATAATACTACTTATTTGTATATAAATAATATAATAAATTGTTAATATTATAAATAAGTAGCCTAATTAAATAATATATAGAATTTATACTATTTTTATGAATCTATTATTTTAATAGTAATTTAGCTTAAGGAATTATATTATTATATAGCTATAATAAACTAAGTATTTTATATAAATACTTTAATATATATTAATTAGGTATAACTTAAATATAAGCTTCTCTTAATAAAAAACCTTTATAATAAAAATAAAGCTTTATTTTAAGTTTAATAAACCTTTATAATATATAAGCTAAAAGCTAATTTAAATTTTATTTATACTAATTATAATAAGTAATTCTTTATTTATTAAAACTTATTACTTAAGATTTAAATATAAGTAACTTTATTTTTTAAACTAAATAATTATTACTAATATATACTAAGCTATTTTCTTAACTATTTTAATATTATATTTATAAACCTTTATTAAAAAAAGTATATAATTATAAAGTTAAACTAACTTAAATAATA
>AFRA01000552.1:0-23317 GCA_000223055.1 Claviceps fusiformis PRL 1980
GAGAGAGAGAGAGAGAGAGAGAGAGAGAGAGAGAGAGAGAGAGAGAGAGAGAGAGAAGAGAGAGAGAAGAGAGAGAAGAAGAGAGAGAAGAAGGAGAAGGAGAAGGAGAAGACGAATAAAAGAAGAAGAAAAGAAGAAGAAGAAGAAAAGAGAAAACAAAAACAGCATTACTATTTCGTTTCTTGCTTTCCAATCCACGTCCAGATACACATCTCGTACACATCACTCAATAGTCCCCCCCCCCCCCCCTCTCCGGTACCCCTCGAAACTCAACACCACGCATAACATCATACCTCAATCGTCACCGAGTCCCTGTTCTCCCTGTGCTCTCTATGCTCACTCATCTTTCTCTCTTCCGCGGCCGAGTGCTGTGACTCCTCCCTCGAAATGCCGTTGCCGTTGCCGTTGCCGTTGCCGTTGCCGCTGCCTTCACCGCTGCCGTTGCCGTCCTCGTCGATTCCGCGCGCACCAAGCGCGGTGTCTGATTTCCGGGGCGGCATGACGGGGGAGGTGCAACTGAAGCGCCAAACACGACGAAGGAGATACGATGCGGCGCGGGGGCTAGCCGTCCAGAACCGAGGTTTGGTCGAAATGCTGGTGATGAGGGCGGGTTGCGGGTTTTCGTGCTGGAGCTGGAGCTGGAGCTGGAGCTGGAGCTGAATGGACGTCAAATGATGCTGATGCACCAGCCAGACGCGTCGCACACATGCACGCGTAAAGTGTCTTGTTGAATGTGTGCGGTGGGCAGCGGCACGCCACAGAGCCGCCACAGAGCCGCAGCTCGGACCAGGCCAGACGCCACGGCTCACGGCACGTGCATGCATGCTGCAACTGCTCTGCAACTGCAAGCGTGGTGTCCAGGCTGGGCCTTCCAGGGCAGGCCGGCTGCGCTGACTGCGTCTTGTTTCGCATTGCTGCACTTGGCGCCCACGCACTTTGCCTGCATTGGTGGTTGGTGGTCCTCGGTGCTCACGGCAGCGGCACATTGCGCTTTGCACGCCCCAAAGAAAAAAAAAAAATACAAAAAAAAAAGAAATGGCAACGGTCTTGTTTCATCTCGTCTCTAAAAACTGCCGCCATAAGCACCGACACGTGGACAGGGTTGCTCGGTCAAGTGTGTCTTGGATATTCATCTTCATCTTTTCCCTCTAGACTCTAGCATCTACACTAGGCTAGGGCCCAACATGGCTGGCCATTGGCCTCCAGGGCTGTTCCAAAAATAAAAATACAAAAACCAAAAACGCCATCTTCAGGGCAGATCGGGCAACCCGTCTCTCCCTAGCTGCCTCCCCAGCCATGGATCGTCCCATGGAGGCAAAAACTTCCCGTCGTCAGTCATCACGATGTTTCACCAGGGTATATATGTGCTCTAATCCAGCGAGGCCCGTCTTCGCTATAACAATGCATGGGTCCTCTGGGGACGGGAAAGAAAAGAAGAGGAAAGAAGAGGAGGAAAAAAGGAGGGGTAAAGAAGAAAAAAAGAAGAAAGACAAGGCAGCGCTCAGCGTGGGAGGAAACTCCAGCCGCTGATTGAGACCCCGACATGTGCTGATCTGTCCTGATCAGCATGCTGTAATTTCCCTTCAGGTTTTCTTTACTTTGACTTTGCCGTGACAGCATGTAGCGCCCCCGTAAGCGAGGCTGCTGGCTGACAAGATGGCGTGCGAAATGTCTTGCCTGTTGATGCCCCTGCTCCGTGTGAACCGTTTTGTGAGTGCACAGTGCACACCCATCACGCCGGGTTGATGGAGCATCACTCCTTCGACCGGGATAAAAGAAGAAAAAGGAAAGAAAAAATGAGAAATTTCTGGAAAACATTCCGACGAAAGAAAGAAGGCCAAAATGAAAAAAAAAAAAACGAATGAAAAAAAAAAAGGTAGAAAAGAAACGAAAATCCCTTTGTATAGGTCAGGAGTGCTCGGCCTAGCCTATAGCTCGACCAATTTCTGACTGGGGTACTATGGGACGGGGAGATAGACCTCCAAAAGAGATTTCTTCGACCAAAGAACCCCGTCGAGGAGTAGAAAAGGGCGAGTCCATGGCTTCACTGGCTGGACGCGTTGCGAAAAAGAATGTATCGGCTGATCGCCGAGGAAGCAGCTGATGATCCACGGCTTGCCCGTACCAAGGGCTACGAGACGACATGGTGGCTCGCGTGCTTTTGGAACGGCAATGTCGAGGGGGAGCCGGTAATTTCGAAAGGCGCGCAGTATGGCGTTTTTGTGGCGGTATGAATGCATCTTCTCCCTGGACGGCCTCATCGGTAAGGCCGGGTCTGGAGTTTGGCGCTCGGGCAAGAACCGGAATCGAAGTCAAGTCCATACTCATACTCTCTTTCCTCAGCATCGGCAGTGGCATCATTTGCCTATCTTCGTATGAAGGCGGGTTGTAACAATAAGAGAGATCCTGGTAAATGATGACGCTGGCTGGCTTTTGTATCGAGCCAACAGAGGTGCTTGATCTGTGATTGTGGTGGCGCCCCATTTGAGATTGTTGATCCTGCATGGCTTCGTTTCCGGAGGACTTCTCGCTTGCTGTTCGATCCATCTTCCATGACAAAATCTCTTCATCGTCGATTGGCGTGATGCTTCGTTCAAAGAGCCTTGCTCTCCGCCTTCGCGCTCGGCAGCACAAGATGGTGGTGATTACGATGAAGACGGCGGATGGGATGACGGTCGTCAAAATGATGATGAGATCCTGCGTCGACACTAATTCGGACATTGTGTCTTCCATGCTAGGCGGGCTTCTTTTTCTTTTCTTTTCTTCTTCTTCTTCTTCTTCTTCTTCTTCTTCTTCTTCTTCTTCTTCTTCTTCTTTCTTTTTTCTCTACTTATGTCTGCTCTTCGAGGACATGTCATCATCAGCCCTGCGCTCCTTTTACACCGATATCTGTATTCTAGTTGAAAAGACTTACCAAGTTTGATTTCTTCCACGAGCCCGCGAGCAAGTGTAGAATTACAGGTCAGTGTGCGTAGCTGCAACTCGAACCAGTATTGAATACTTGAAAGTGCAAAGCGATTAGCAAGGCACATACGCCCTGCAGGAGCAGGATTGGGCAGCGAGATGGTCTATGCGGGAGGGCATCGGAGATTCTATATACGCTTCAAAGGCTGCACCCGCTGAAAAGGCGGGCACTTGGCACGTTTTGGCATGAACATGTTAGTTAGGCCGACGAGGAGGAGTGCGTGTATGTGCAAGTTTGGAGCGTGAATGAGACAAAGGTGTGCGTATATGGAGTCTGAGAGACTCTGACGACACTCCACAGAGTCCACACGCTCCACCGGACCATCACACTCTCTCCACTACGGGAACAGGGGTTGGTTCGTGAGAGGCGTGGAGGGCGCCGGGGAGGAGGGGGAGTGGTGTGCGACGTGGAGTGGAATCATGGGGTGTGTGAGGAGTGAAGAGAAGAAAGAGCCAGAGGGAGGCCATCAATGAGAAGTCAGTCGGACTCGGACGCTGGCCTTGGTGCTGGATGTGCTGAATCCTTTCTTGCAGATCCCTCGCAAGTACCTGAAAACAAGTTGAACGGCACATACTGAACAACGTTTGTTTGCTTTGCAGACTGATGGTAGCCCGACGTTTGTCGACTGTTTGCACGCACCAGGATTCGAAACCAAGGGACTGGACGCCAGCACCTCGACTCTCGAGAGTCGATAGTCCTGGAATAGACTTGTGGTGGTGGTGGTGGTGGTGGTGGTGGTGGTGGCCCGTGGTGGCCATCCACGCTTTGACGACGCCGCCGGTGGCTGATGTGCAGGTAGCTCTGATACTGCCTGTATTGTCGTCTCTTTGTTCATCTCGGAGATGCAGGATGTGCCGACTTGTTTCTCAGGACACTCAGACAACAAACCCCGCATGCATCAGTGATGGTCGAGCAAACCTGCCAGCGGGAGAACATTGGACCGTTGTCCGCTGTTCATGGCAACGGACAGGGCAGTCTTTTCGGCTTAGGCAAGGCGCTGCACGGTACGAACAGACGACAGAGATTATCTTGAGTTTTGCGCAATAACGATACAGCATCTAGTCACAGGCGCCGACTGTACTGTGCCATGCGGTTGTGTTTTGGCTCTGGATAAAGACGAATGCCGAGGCGGCGGTGGTGAGGACGAATGCGGCTTGAATCGTTAGGGACCGAGCCAAGACTAAAAAGACCAAAGGAGTCCAAAGGAGTCCAAGAAGCGTCCGACGAGGCTAGGGCCAGGGGCAGCAACTTGGCGTACTTGCAGGGGGGCGGAGTTGCGGTTGTGGTTGCGGGCGGTCACTATCGTCGAGTTCAATCATTGACGCTTTGAAGTTTGGCGTGTCAAAGCAACGGCGAGGACTTTGTAGCACAAAGCAAAGTGATGTATGCCCCGTGTCTGGCGTGTCTGGCCGTGTATGGCCGTGCATGGCCGAATATGGCTATTCTTTCGGCCGTTGTGGAGTGTTCCGGGGTCTGCCAGTTGCCATCCACAATCGCAGTCGCAGTCGCAGTTCGCAGTCCCAGCATCGTGAGCATTTGGCGTCGATAAGTGAGCCGATGAGCTTGTCGACAAGACACAAAGCCATTTCGAGTTTCGAGGCTGACTCAACGGGGTCGTGTGGACTGGCTTCCATCCGCACTTGCCCTGTTTTGTCTGCCACTTGCCTTGCTTCCATTTGCACTTGCCTTGCCCATGACTTGCACTCGCACTTGCCCTTTTGTCTGCATTTGCATCTGCATTTACACTGGCACTGGCACTTGCACTTGCACTTGCACTTGCACGCCGTCAGACCGCCAGATCGTCCCTGCCGCGCCATCTCGGTCCGGTGCAATAAGCGTGGTAGACTACTCCGGAAAAAATTGTAGCCGTGGGACAGGATATCATCAACGCACGCTTCATTCCGCGCGCACGCACAGTCGCATACCATCGTGGTGGAGCGGGTGGGTAGGTGGCTGGGATGCCCCTTTCCCCTTTTGCATCTCCATCTCCTCTCACAGAGAAAGACACCTCCATGCTGGGTCTGTCTTTTTTGGCCTCGTCAGGAACCACGCGCAGGGACAACGCGAGCCAGGCACGACGATGCCACATGCGTCCGACGGCTCGATCAAGGCATGTTGTGGGGACGATTCATTCAGAAACATGAGCATGCCCATCATCACCAAAGCCATTCTATTCTTAGTCCAACGTCGTCAAAAGGTCTCGCTCGGTCTCGGTGCTCATTGCTCCTGCTCCTGCTCCCCTTTGCTGGCGATCAGCCGAGGTCCAAACATGGCAATAAAGAAAAAAAGGAAAAAAAGAGAAAAAGAAAATCAGTTCCGAGGCAATCTCCGCGGTCACGAAAACTTGGCATATTTCTTTTGTTCCGCCCAAGATAGCAAGTCGTCGCATGGACACAGCAATTCTGCCGGATGCTACACCACTGTACGAAATCTCATTGCGACCTGGAGGTTGGCACCAGATACAGCACCGGGGTTAGTAGTTACAATAACTTGGCATGATGCCTTGTCGTGTCGCGTTGATACAGGCAATCCTGCCTGCCACGATGGAAGAAAACCCCTGCTCAGCGCGCCGGGAGTTGGTGTGCTTTTTAGAGTTGCAGTGTATCAAATATGCCCTCAAAATGCCGAAAACTTTTTTCCTCTCTCGCTCGCTCTTCGTTCTCCGCGAGGAAAAAACATACACACACACATACAACTTATGCAAGGGAAGCGGTGTCTGATGGAACGGGGAAGCATGATCAACCAGAGCCAGCTAGCAAGGGTTCCCCCCACGCAGAAAGCCTGGGAGATCGAGGAAAGGAACATTGAATCCACAGAAACCCGCTTCCTACCCGCACTGAGCACTCACGAGTCACAACTCCACAACTCCGCAACTTCCCCCCAGGCAACGTTGACAACTAAGCTAAGCGCTCAAAAACAAGGGACCATGGCGTTTGACAAGAAGAATGGGACTTGAAGCAAATCGTGAGGGGAAAAGGCCGCAAATGGTGGGCTGAAGCATTTTTTGTTTTTTCCTCTTTGTGCTTTTCCCATTCATTTCTTCTTGCAAAGGGGGGGAAATAATAGGCAGGGCAAACATACGGGAGCGGCGCAGCCGTGTCGAAGCCGAAGTCGCCGATAACCATCGTGTTGGCGTCTTGTGGCCGCGAACAGGCGGAAGAGGGCGTTGCACGTGGGAGGCTGGAGCCAATTTTGTTTATCCGGTCAAGAATCTACATGCACCTACGACACATACCAAAAGTCTGAAGAGTTCAACAGAGGGCCGGCTACTTCAGTGCTTCGCTACTTCACCGCCTCTTTTACACAAGTCATGCGCTCGGTCCAGTCTCCCAAGGGATCAGGAACCAGCAGCAGACCAGCAGAACCAGCAGCAGACCGGCAGAACCGGCAGACCGGCAGGAACAGGAACAGGAACAGGAACAGGAAGCACAAAGCAGCAAGCGCAGAGTCAGCCGCGACAAGACAAGACATCGAGATTCGTGCAGGATAAACCCCTTGCGCGTGGACATGTCTCACCGACCACGTTGGCAATCAGCGCTCATTGTACATAAGGTTTCGTCGCTCTTCAATATTGTCGTCTTGTCGTCCATACCCTTTGTTATGATGTTTCTCTGCCCCGCCCCTCTCCACGAGTCCACGTCGTCCCGCGCGGGCCGCCAGCAGAGGCTGCGGGATTGCATTGGCCATGTGGCGGACACTTCCATGTTGTCTCTCTCTCTTTTTATCTTTTTTTTTTCTTTCTTTTCTTTTTATTTTAAACGCGTGCGACGCATTTTGCATTTCCAAGCACGGAGTCGATGAGGCAACAAAGCTTGATTCACGTGAAAGAGACAGAGTGCTTTTTTGTTGGTCTGTCTGAGCAACGACCATCCATACCCTTGACGATGAGGATACATGTATTGTAAGTACAATGGCACCCTTTCATGTACAAAAGGATGCCTTCTGCCCGAAGGCGCCAAGACGGACAAGGAGGGAGTCCAGGGGTAGCGGTGCGGGCGTTTGGTGGCTGCGCGCTATGCAAGCCTCTCGATGTCCATGCCCAGAAAGTGGCATTACCCTCGTGATGATGAAACGAGATCGATCAAAGTCAATTGCGCGGCTGTTGCGTCGTTTTTTCTTGGCCCATCAACGGCTTACCTTCTTACTGACTTGGCGATTTGAGCATTTTGGCTCTTGGATTTTGGGCACTAGAGGAACCGAGTCAACTCATTCTATTGCGCTTGACTCTTTGGGCATCTCGTATCTCGTTTCTACGCACAGCGTTCAGCTCGTCACTGAGCAGTATTTCTGCCCCTGCCACCGCATCATCTCGGAGCGCCGTCTGCTCTGACGCCGTCGCAAATGTGACGGCGTGGCTGCTTGGTGAAGGAGAGCTCCCTAAGCTCCCCTTCGAGGCCGGATTCGGGTGCGTCATTACCAAGAGTGCATGCATTCTGATACACATGCGCATGTATGTGCATGTATGTACATGTACATGATGTACATGTATGTGTTCAGCCACCTAATGGACCTAGGTAGGTAGATGGTACTTAGTTAGTTATGTACATTCCTCACATGTACAATCGACGCGGCGCGGGCGGAAAGGGCGGCAGAAAGAAACAATTTCGTGCAAGAAAATCCATCATTTCTCATGTTTCTCTTGTCACCACCATTTTTTGCTCGAATCCGCCGCTTCTGGTACGATTTCCATTCCGACTTGTCAAGCCAGTAGATGCTAACGTCGGGACTCTGTAGAATGGGGAGTTGTTCCGGACCCCAATCACACTCCTGTTCTCCCGGTCTTGGCCTTGATGGGAATTCTCCTTATTCTTATTTATTTTTCTTAGTTTATTGTTCCTTTTTTTTTTTTTTTGTCCCTGATCGTCGCAGACCTTGCATGGCTTCTACGTTTCGTGTGCGTTGGATCGGACAACGTGACGTTACAGCCGATTGCAGCAAGGTTGAGGGGTCGCATCGCTGGCCGGGAAAGCCTTACCAAGGGGCATTTTTCATTTTGCATTTCGCATTTTGCATCCTTATTTAGCAAGCATGGCCAAGTGCCCCTGGAGTCAGCCCTCGACGGGTCAGACATCTCGCCCGCTCACAACGGCGTCGTCGTGACTTGGGCCTCATGCAAGGCGGGCAGAGCCTGTATCAGCCCATCCACGCATCCGAGGACCGACAGCACACAATATCTGACGGCACGACGAGCAACAAGCATGCAACAGCCAACTGCCGCTGCGTGTAACCTCCATTTCCGTACGCCGAGATTGAGTAGGTGCGTGGGAGACTCCAGCCCTGCCGGTAATGCCCGTTCCCTAGAGTGCGACGGGGAATATGAAGCTCGCTGCAGTGATGCCATGCGTCTATTTCAGGCAGCCCGGGTAGACGGCACAAAACGACGACGACGACGACACGCGGGCCATTGGAATGCACGTCGTTTGCTCCAAGATGGTAATAGAAAGAAAAGAAAAGATAAAAGCATTGTTGCATATAGGGTAGTTTATATTTATTTATTATTACCCACTAGATATCCCGCTTTTGAAGAAAAAACACGACTGCCCGTGCCGTGCAAGTACAAGCACAATAACCCGCCGTGTCATACACTTCCTTGGTAATACCATGGAAGCAGACTCGAAGCCTACATGCAGTTTATAATGTTTTTTTGGGGTTTTTTTTTTAAAAAAAAAAAAATGTGAACAGTTTTACTACTTTCGTTATTTATGTGAGTAGAGGCTTTACGTCCACTATTCCTTTTACCCTTTTTTCTTTTTTCTATTTTTACTTTATAAGTTTTTATTCTTTCTTGCTCTTTTCTTTCCTTTTTTTCCCTGGTGGTTTAGTATGTGTTGGAGGGTGTTGATGCGTCGGCGAGAAACTGGATGCGTGACTCTGCATGGTCTATGGCACAGAAAACGGATGCGATGACATGGCATTGACTGCTAGGTAGTGCGTTGGAGTCATTGTGTTCCGTGCAAGAGGTCAACTAGCTTGTACCGGAAGTGCTTGGGATGGACAGCGGGCTGTGGATGATGCCGACACTTTCTGTATTAAATGCATATGACCAATGTTGGGAAGTACTCTGATGCTCTGAGTCGTGGAAACGACATATCCCCTCCAGGCCGAGGACGCTGCACCTTTGTGGCACTTGTAAGTTAAAAAGAAAAAGAAAGGTTAAAGGGAATTGAGAAGAAGAAAACGTTGGGATATACAAAATTGATGGCGACTGCATTGCTCCATTGGTCAGCTCTCAGCCACCGACCCACCTCCCACGTCCAATTGCTGAGCTCATCCGCCTGCTTGCTTGGCTTTCAACTTCAACTTGCTCAACGCTCTGCATCATCACCACCAGTCGCGCAAAACAAGGTCCCATCCCGGCAGCCGCAACACAAGCTCCCATCCACGCATACATCCGCCTACAGACAGAAGACACCAAAAACCCCAAGAACGAAACGAGAGAAAAAAGAAAAGAGAAGAAAAGGGAATAGGAAGAAGAAGAAGAAGAAGAAAAGGAAAAAGAAAAAGAAAAAGAAAAAGAAGAAAATGGACTATCAAAACCGAGCAGGCTCCAAATTCGGAGGCGGCGGCGTGGCCTCCTTCTCCGCCACCAACGCCGACCGCCGCGAACGACTCCGCAAACTGGCCCTCGAGACCATCGACCTCGACAAGGACCCGTACTTTTTCAAAAACCACGTCGGCTCCTTTGAATGCCGGCTCTGCCTGACGGTGCACCAAAACGACGGGTCCTACCTCGCCCACACGCAGGGCAAGAAACACCAGACCAACCTGGCCCGCCGAGCCGCCCGCGAGCAGCGAGACGGCGCCGGCCGCGCAAACAACAGCATCGATCCCGCCACCGGCCTCCCCACCAACGTCCTGGCCAGCTTCGGCGGCGGCCCCACGGGCAGCAACGCCCTCGCCAGGCGCAACGCCGTCAAGATTGGCCGCCCCGGCTACAAAATCACCAAGATCCGCGACCCCGTCACCCGCCAGCAGGGCCTGCTCTTCCAGCTGCAGTACCCGGACGCCGGCCTCGACATGAGCCCCAAGTGGCAGGTCATGAACGCCTTTGCCCAGCGCGTCGAGGACCCGGACAAGAACTACCAGTACCTGCTCGTCGCCGCCGAGCCCTACGAGACGGTCGGCTTCAAGATCCCCGCCCGCGAGCTGGACAAGCGCGAGGAGCGCCAGTTTTGCTTCTGGGACCCCGATGCCAAGGAGTTTTGGATCCAGGTCATGTTTATGACGGAGCGGGAGGAGCGGTTCAATGCTGCGCCCGGATTGGGAGGGAGGAGATGATTCGTACATTGTACATATTGTATATGCCCGTGTTTCAGTATACCCCTCTGTGTATTTCTCTTTTATTTTTTCTTTTTCTTTTTTTTTTTTTTTCCTTTCTTTCCTTTTTTTTTTTCCTTTTCTCTTTCGTTTGTTTTCCATTTCCATTGCAGATTTTGTACCATAGTGCAGATACGACTATTTGATGCTCTCACGATAATCCTAGTTCCACACATTGAAACACACGCACAGAAACACGCTCTCTAAACGAGGCCCGCCAGATACCACCTTGGCAGCAGCCCGTCCAATCTCAAGGTGACGACGCATGATGGAACACGACAAGACAGTCTGGACCATGGTCCAGTCACCAACGATGGGCCGTCTCCGTAAACGGGCCCGGATTCCGAAAATAGGATTCGCATCCACATTCAGTGCCTCATTCGCCGTCTTCATTGACAGATGTATCGTATTGATCTTTACTTGACATCTCCATGCAAAGATGCTTCCACCCTTCATTCCAGATGTCTCGTCAAGCTTTTGCAGAGCATTTGGCTTTCCTTTTCTTCCCATTCCCTGTGGTACCCCCCCCCCCCCCCCCCGCCCATGACAAATCCCATCCAACTCATCCGATCCGGTCCTTCTTTCCCCCTTTGCCTTCTTTCCCGCCGTTTATAGCCCTCTCCCATGTATAACCTCTTCACCATGGAGCCTCTTCTCTCGTCTGTTTTTGCTGCCGATACAAGAAAATACAGAAGCGCTTTCATATCAAGGAAACAACAACAACAACAACAAAAAATAGAGCCTACAAGCTTTTTCTTCTTCTTTTTTGTCATCTATCGGAAATTGTTATCGAACCGCTTAAAAGTGTAACCAATGAATGGCAAGCTCATCTCCGGCGACTCTTCCATTTGACGGCCGTGCTGCAGTGCCTGGGCCTTGAGAACAGTGGCATTGTCGGTCTGGTCGATTTCGTCGATGGGGAAGTAGGTCGTGTCAATGTTGGACGTCAGACGGGGCTCAAATGGTGCGCGAATGCGGCGCAGGCTGTCAAACTCGACGCCGCGGAAAAAGGGGTGGTTCTTAATCTCATGAGCACCTCCGCGACCGAGACGGTTTTCAGTGTTGCAGACCATGCTGAGCAAAGTAGTCATTACGTCAGTCATCTGAAGGATATTTCGTGATGTAAAAACAAAAATGAAAAAAAAGAACTAAAAAAAAAAACTAAAAAAAAAACTGAAAAGAACAAATACAAGAAAGGAAACAATATAAAGCACAAAACATAGTCTTGACTTACTTTCTGATCAAGTTCTCGGCCTCTGGCTTGAGGGTGATGTCGTCGGGAAAGTACAGAGTCTGTCTCCAGTTGACAATCTTGCGATACGTGTCATGGCTATCCTCGGCACAGAAGGGTGGCCAACCGACCAGACACTCAAACATGATGGTACCGAGAGACCACCAATCGCAGTCGAACGAGTAGCCGTGGCCGGTGAAGATTTCGGGGGCAATGTAATCCGGGGTGCCGACGGTGGAGTAAGCCATGAGCCTTCTTGACCGCCTCCAGTCATTAATCTGCGAACGATTGCTGACGGTGAGATTGATCTGGTCAATGGCCACCGAGTTCCGGTCGCGAGGCCGGTTAGAGCGACCCTGTAGCAGCTGCTGGTAGTAGTTGTTGTCGTGAAGGCGATGGAAGCCGGTCGAGAGGCCAAAATCGGTCAACTTGACGTGGCCACCTCGATCCAGCAGAATATTGTCAGGTTTTATGTCTCTGTTGTACGTTAGCATTGGGGGCGATGCATTGCCAAAAGAAAGTACGTCTGTGGTATGATGTGGAAGGAAAGGACAGAAGTAAAGAATAAAAGAAGATGAACAAGATGAACAAGAAAAATAAGAAAAATAAGAAAAAGAAAAGAAATAAAAAGAAATAAAAAGAAAAGAAAAGAAATAGAAAAGAAATAGAAAAGAAATAGAAAAGAAAAAGAAAAGAAAAAGAAAAGAAAAAGAAAAAGAAAAGAAAAACGCACCGATGGATAAAACCGAGTTTGTGGACAGCTTCAATAGCCAGAACAATCTCGGCAATGTAGAACCTGGTGATGTCTTCTGAAAAGATCTCATACTTGATAAGCATGGTCATCAAATCACCTCCTGGCAGGAATTCCATCAACATGTACAGGAAATAGGCATCCTGAAAGGTGGTGTAGAGCTTAACGACCCATGGACTGTCTGATTCGGCCAGGATATCACGTTCGGATCGGACGTGCGCCAACTGGTCCTTCTTGAACATTTCCGTCTTGATCAAGGACTTCATGGCGTATACTTTGCCATCGCCCTTCTTCTGCACGAGCTTCACCTCGCCAAAGGCACCTTTGCCGATGATTTTGACGGTGTTGTAGTTCTCGGGCTTGTCCTTTGTTCGCAAGAATCGCAGATACTGGCCCTCCTTACGGCCAGCTGTTGACCACAGCTGCTCTTTCCTGACGGCACTTTGTGAGGGGTCTTGGAGTTTCTGCTCAAGCTCGCTCTGTCTGTTGAAAGGGGAAGTCAGTATAAGGAGAGGGAGGATGAGGGGGTAGGAAGATGAAAAATAGGATAGAGAGAAAGGGTAAAGGACGGACGGAATAAGAAAAGAAGGAAAGGATAAAAAAAAAAAAAACAGGAAGAAAGCCAATCGCACCTCTGGTTTCGCTCACGTGCCCTCTTGACACTATCCTTGAAAAAGTCGACAGCCAGCTGCGAGCACTTCTTCTGGTTGCTGTTGGCATTGGGCCCGTAGCGGTCGGGGTTTCTCTCGGGAGCAGGCTGGAACTCGGTGGCCGCGGAAGCGGTGCCCTGCGCGGGCAACGGAGGAGCGTTGGCATAGCTGGCATAGCCGGGGGCGGGCTGACCACCGGCGGTCCGGGGACGCTGCGAAGAGGTCGGTCCCCGAGGGGCACCGGCACCCCGGGCGGCACCACCACCTAGATTCTGGTGAGAGAACTGGTGGGCGAGACCCGTGTTGGGATCGTTGGTGCCGGGCGTGTTGGAACGGGCCTGGTAGTAGCCGTTCTTCTGGGTGTGAGCAAAGTCGTTGCTGACGGGCTGAGGAGAAGGATAGGCGGCGGGATACGCGGCAACCGGCTGCGAGAAGTAGCCCTGGGAAGAAAAGCCAGCGGCACCGGCCGAGGCAGCACCGGCACCTGCACCGGCACCGGCACCGGCCCCGTAGGGCTGCGGCGGCTGCGGCTGGAGTCCACCTGGGGCCATTTGTTGCTGCTGCTGCTGCTGCTGCTGCTGCTGTGCGTTGGGAGGAGAAAAGACGGGTTGCGGAAAGGTTGAGGGCGTCGTGGGAAAGGTTCGATCGTTTGTTGGCAGGCGGTCATTGGTGCCAAAATTGAGATGCAGGCGGTTGCCGTTTGGCTCCATCGTGCGTGGATGCGGGGAGTCGTGCAGGCGGGCAAGACGGGCAAGGCAGGCAAGGCGGGCGGGCGGGCGGGCGAGCCAGGAAGCAAAGAGGATGAAGATATCGTCGAGCGTCGAGCGTCGAGCGTCGTCGAGGGGTAAAGGGGCTTGAGGGTCTGGATGAGGCAGAGCTGAGAGGACTGAGAGGAGGTCGGGTCGGTGGTCTGGCTGGCCTGCCTGGTCTGGCCTGGTCTGGTCTGGTCTGTTCTGGCGTGGTGGGTGTCTCGGTTCAATGTCGATTGGTTTGTGACGGCCGCATGGTGGCGCCCGCACGCACTGCGCCTGGCGGATTCAGGGGCCTGGCGTGACCTGGTTGGGCCGCCTGACTGGGCCTGACGTGGCCTGCGTGTGCCCTGGGGTTGTCCTGGATGTGTCTGGATGTGCCCTGGATGTGCCCTGGATGTGGCGCCTGGGCGGAGGGTGTTGGCCTGGCTGTTGGCCTTGGGGGGACAGAGGGGGAAGAAGGCGTCCGGGGAGGATTCCGTCGGTCGCTACCACATTTTCAAGCCACACATGCACGCACACGCCGGCCTGCCTGTCTGCTGCAGCCGGCTGGGGTCCACCTGCATCAGTCATGTCACCGCAAACCCCCTTAAAATAAAAAAGAAAAAAAACCAATAA
Source organism: Claviceps fusiformis PRL 1980 (assembly GCA_000223055.1). Taxonomy (NCBI): domain Eukaryota; kingdom Fungi; phylum Ascomycota; class Sordariomycetes; order Hypocreales; family Clavicipitaceae; genus Claviceps; species Claviceps fusiformis. Next base: position 14,282 of record AFRA01000552.1, read on the forward strand.
AACCCCCCCCCCCCAAAAAAAAATGACAACGCACATCTAGCAGCTGTGATTCGTGAACCATAGGCCTGAAACGTAAAACCATTGGCACGAGAGAAAAGGTAGCCGTGTTTCACAGCAAGACAGACATCGAAGCCACAAACAACACGCCAACCGGCCAATGAATGACCGCCATGCTGTGCCAGAATGAGGGGCGCGTCGTCGTTCAATCTGTCCACCTGTTTTCCAGACGGATAGCCACGAATCGTCAAAATCAAAAATCAAGCATCTCAAAAGTCCTTGATCAACAGAGGCAGAGTGAATGCTTTGAATAACCAACCAAACACAAGAATCATGGCACAAGAGAAATTCCCGCAGCTGTCAACCACAACCCGTCGTCATTTGAATCTGTCGTTTAGATTGATATGAACTTGTGGCCGTCGAGTTTTTCCGTTCCGGGCCGACCTTGTTTTCTTATCGCGCCTCTTTTTCCTTATCACCCTTTATTTTTTCCTTATCGGGTTCTTTTTTTTCTCTTATCGTGCCCCATGTATTTTCCCCCAAGTCTCCAATTATCCATACGACACCGAGCCAAATACCACCAGCTATCTCCAAGCTGATGCTTCTCCAACGCTGCCGTCGCGCACCCATCGCAACCGCCACCGTGACCGGTACTGCATGATTTGCGAATCGTTCCTTCTCTCGACTCTCTCAAAACACTTCGTTGCTCGCTGCCGCCCATCATGGCAGATGCAACGACGCCTCCTCCGGCGAACACGGGTGCAGCAGCCAGCACCATCACCACCACCACCACCAGCTCCTCCTCGTCCGCAACACCCCCGAAGCCTCGTAACCCGGCCTTGAAAATGCTCGGTCTCCCTGCTCTGCCTCGCAAACTTCCTTCCCGTAACTGGATGATCTTCTGGGCCATCACGGGAGCTTTCACAACCGCCATCGTCTACGATAAGCGCGAGAAGAAACGTGCGACGGCAAAATGGCGCCGCGCCGTGGAACCCCTGTCTCGAGAGCTCATCGGCTCGGCCAATGCTCTTCCCCGGAAATTAACAGTGTATCTGGAGGCTCCTCCCGGTGACGGCTTGCGCGTAGCTCAAGACCATTTCATCGAGTACGTCAAGCCGGTCCTCGCGGCCTCGGGCCTCGATTGGGAATTCATACAGGGCAGACAACAAGGCGACGTGAGAGCTGCCGTGGCCGAGAAGATTCGCAGGTGTCGGATGGCAGACGAGCGGCCGGGCGAGCCGCTACCCCCCACGGACGACTCCATTGTCCAGGATTTGCGCAAGAGAATGGGTGTCAAGGAGTATGAGGGTGTCAAGGGGGACATTGTCATCGGCCGCCACGCATGGAAAGAGTACGTTCGAGGTGTGCATGAGGGCTGGCTTGGCCCCCTGGACGCACCGCCCTTGCCCGAACCAGTTCCCGAGCCTGTCGTGGAAACCAATCCAGATTCCGAAACACCGTCTGCCACCACTCAACAGGACGACACGAGCAAGACAAAATCTGAGGAGGAGGAGAAGAGGCAAGAGAAGCCGTCCAGACCCCCCCAGCCCCGCCCTCACAACACCCCCGACGACTACGAGTCCGCCGCTCTGCCTCTGAGAATTCCCGTCGAATTCTCCCCCTCCACCGCCATTCCATTCCCCCATCGTCTCGGCTTCACCCAGACATTTGTCCGCCTCGGACGCTTTCTCAACCGTCGCCACCTGGCAGACGATATTGGCCGAGAAGTAGCCGCCGTCTGTTTCGCCGCCGCCCGGGACTTTCGCGAGGCCGACGGCCAATACGAGCAACAGCGCCTCCTCGACCAAGAAGAACGCGACTGGCCCAAGAGCGTGTGGAAAGACGAGAAAGACGCCGAGGAGCCTGATGTGCCCAAAGCCGAGCCGGAAAAACAAGACAAGGCTGCTGCTGCTGCTGCTGCCGCTGTGGAACCCCCCAAGGAGCGAATCTGGACATCAAGCATGGCCGTGGATCCCCGCATCGCCCAGCGCATGCGCCGCTTCGAAATCACACCCGAGGACGAGGAGCGCGCCGCCAAGATTGTCGTCCCGGAAGAAGAAATCGAGGGCTGGATCAAGGGCAGCGCGAGAAGTCTATGGCGCTGGGGCGTCCGCTCGTTTGGGACCAAACCCAGGGGTCCTAATGTCGGTGATTTAGATGATGAATAGGTCATGCAGCCATTTATTCATGTCATGTAGCCATTGATTATTACGAAGGAGGGGGATGGATCTCTAAGATTCACGGCCTTTTTTTTTGTCTTTCTTCCTTTTTCCCTCTTCTTTTCTTTTTTTAGTCCGCATTCTCCAACTGCACATCCCGCCACTGTACTACTGTACTACTATATCCTGTATACTACGCTTCCATTTGGATATCCAACCCTTGAGAAGATGCAAAAATAGGAGACAACGACTGCACGTCGTTTTTTTTTTTTTCAAAGACGTGGATGCAAGTCGCCCTGTTGCTGACTCGCTGTCTCGCTGACCCTTGAAAAGGAGGGTGTCCAACCTCTGCAGGTCACGTATCCTGTAATTGTACATGATGCGCCATGTCAAGTCCTGTTTGCTTTATTTGCGTCTTGGTTTCTTTTGGTACATGTCTCGCCGTTTCGTGTCGTGAATGAGACGCTTGGATGTTCCTTTCCGGACCCTCGAACACGCAGTAATGTCTATCGATTTCTATTTTGGCCGTCATTCGTCATCGCTATCATCTGAGCCGTAGCTCACGAGCAGACTCTTTTGTTTGGATCCCGTTCCCGCGGTCCGTGTTTCTTCTGGACCACCCGCCGCCGCAGCACTCTTTTCCCTCTTCCCGCCGTTCGTCTCCCCCGCCGCTGCCCCCCCGCTCTCCATCTTCCCATCCTTCTCTCCCTCCTCCTCCTCCTCCTCCTGCCCTCCCGTTTTCCTCCTCACCAATCCAACCCTCTCCCGCTCCCTCCCCCTCTTCCTCTTCCGCCCCGTACCGCCCCATTCGCCTCCACCAGCGCTCTTTACCTCCGTCCCTGCTTCTCCGTCCTCCCCGCCCTCTGTACCCCCCGCGCCGTCGCCTCCAACCCCGCCACTCCGCCGCTGCTGCTCCCGAAACGCCCTAAGCCCTTCCTCCATCTCGCGCCTCACGCGCTCTTCTTCCATCCTCTTGGCCGCCTTGACCTCGTCCAGGAACTCAATCTCGTCTTCGTCCAGCGCGCGGAACTGGTTCCGGATCTTGGTTTGTTCCTCAAACGCGGCTTGTTTGGCGGCTGTTGCGGGGGAGGTTAGAAATCGAATAGAAATAAAAACGAAATAGAAGTAGAAAACATTGTTCTCGTGGTACGAACCACGAGAGGTTGAAACGATGCAAATATCCTCTTCTTATGGTGAGAATCAAGGGCGGTAAAGAAGACATGCAAAGAAAAGAAAGAAAGAAGAGAGAAGAAGAAGAAGCGCTTTCAGGAGGTGAACACCTTTTAGAAAGTGAGTCTTTTCGAGCAAGTCTTTTCGAGCAAGTCTTCTTATGTTGTTGTTTTTTCCCTATTCTTATTCCTTTTTTTTTTCTTTTATGCTCTTATTTTTTTTTCCTTTTTTCCCCCTTATACTTATTTAAAAATTAGTTTTGTTTTTAATTTTTTAAAGAAGGGGTTTTTATTCACCTTTTTTACATTCTTCTTTTAATTTTTTTTTTTATATATTTACTTTTTTTTGTCTCTCTTTTTTCTCTCTTTTTCTTTCTTTCAATTCTGTCTCTTCTCTCCTATAAAACACATACAAACCGCACCAAAAAAGAAAAACTATAACTATAAACACAAAAGAAAAAAGAAAAAAGAAAAAGAAAAAGAAAAAAGAAAAAAGAAAAAAGTAAAAAGTAAAAAGTAAAAAGTAAAAAGTAAAAAGAAAAAAGAAAAAAGGAAAAAGAAAAAAGAAAAAAGAAAAAAGAAAAAAGAAAAAAGAAAAAAGAAAAAAGAAAAAAGAAAAAAGAAAAGACATCTCTTTAAAACTCACCCTTATTCGCCTGCAGCACCTCATACAAACTCCTCTCCCCCCCCTCCGCCGCCCGACTCCGCTGCGCAGCCCGCGCCCTCCGCCCCTCCTCTAACTCCTTCTGCACGGCCGCCCATTCCGTCGACGTATCGGCCATGTGCGGTCTCCCAGTTGGTGGTGCTGCCGCTGCTGCCGACGCAGGGCCATTGTCGTGCTGACCCGGGGAGATGATGGGGGGGTTTGCGGCGTCGGCGTTGGGGAGGATGGTGCCGGCGGAGATGAAACGAGACATGGGGGTTGGTGTCGTGAAAGGAAAATGAATGAAAAAGTTAAAAAAGTAAAGTAAAAAAGAAAAAAAGAAGAAAAGAAAAAAAAGAAGAGAAAAGATATAGAAAATTACAGCTCTTGGCCCGTTGTTATCCTGACATGAAACATGAATGGAGTAAAAGGGAAAGGGAAAAGGATAAACGAAAAAGAAAGAAAAATAGGTATATAACAAGGCCTCGGGAGTCGTAGTCGGGACGAGGAAACGGAAATTTCAAAAAGGTTGGCCTAGAGGTGCCTGAATGTCCATGAGATTTTGCAAAAAGGTGGGACGCCACAGGACAGGACAGGACAGGACAGGACAATTGAGTGGATGGGTGTATGTGTGAATGGATCACGGCTCGTGGATGAAGACTCTTGGAGGAGAACGGATGGTGTTGGCATCTGGGAGAGAGAGCTCTTGGCTGAGATGCATTTCAGTTCCAGTGATTGTCGACGTCTCGGTCTCTTGACGGGTTGAGGTTGAAACTTGGGCATTTGTGCCGAGAATCAGCCGCCCAGGTGCTCTTCCCGGGCGAGCGTAGTCACGTACGGTCATCGTTATGCGCAAACCATGGCAAAACGTTTCCAAGGCCAGTGTCAAGGCTAGTCATAATTGCAGTTTCTTCATTTTAATTTTATTTATACCTACTCTTTATTGGATTCAAGTGGCCATAGGTGCTTGTGCTTGTGTTTTATGGATCCATTCCTGCGACTGATTCGTAGTTTGACGCCATCCTAAACCCACTCCTCCGAGTTTCAACCCGGCATCAGCGGCCGAACCAGTTTCCTATCTTCAGTCGATCCATGGACCATGACCCAACCAGAAGGGAAAGCATAATGAGGAATGCAACTATGCTGCTCCAAAATCAAGAACCCGCTTTGGAGTCGTGCATGAAGATGAATCGATGAGGACGCGTGAGATCTCGGCAATCCTCAACCGACCATCCATTCATACAGCATCTAGAAAAAAAAAAAAGAAAAAAAAAAGAAAACTAAAAAAAAGTAAAAAAAGAAAAAGAAAAAGGGTAAGATAAAAAAAGAAAAAAAAAGAAAGAAGAAGAAAGCAAGCAGGGCCAGTACAACAAAATTATCCGTCCCATGTCTACTAAATACCAGCCCAGAGAGAGGAAAAAAGAGACGAAAACGAAAACGAAAGAAAAAGGGAAGATAAAAAAACAGGTCTAATATCGCCGGAACAAGGTTGACCACGCAGAACATGCCTCCCTCGCATTTCGAGACCCAGACATGCGCTCGAGTAGACATGCCCTTGTTCCAGGTCTATTGTCGAACAGAACGTGCGTGGGAAAAAAAACTGAACATAAAATCGAGAAATTCGATGCGCAAGAAAATGCACTAATCGTCCTGCCCAAATGATGAACCATGTCCCCGCTGAGTGCAATGCAAAAATCGTCTCATAAAGAAAAGCCCGAATTGTGTAAGTTCTCAACCTGAAAGATTCCCTGAATCGAGAGGCATAATGCAATATACTATTTCATAACACCACAAACTTTTGATTTTGCCTCTACCTTCATCATCAATGCGGTATGATTGCCACGGCAGGAATTTTTTTTTAAAAAAAAGAGAGAGAAAGAGAGAGGGAAAGAAAAAAAAGGGGGAAGGGAAAATGCCAATGCCAAGACGGGTTGTCCGGTCGACTTGGATTCATAGTTGTCTGCTGATGAATATGTGTTCCCGAGTTCGTGAACAAATGAAAATGAAAAATGGAAAACGGAGAGACCAGAGAAAGCCACGCGGCATTCATCAAGGCCGAAAATTTTGTGGCATTCGAGCCTGAGAGCCGCGTCCGAAGCACCATCTGTGCGCAAGTGCTCACGGAGCACATCATGGCTGCTCATCGAATATGTAGCGGCTGGTCATGGTGCCCGTCGAGACACATGTTCAGCATCGCCCACCAAGACTCGAACAAGTCGCTCCAGTACCGGATTGGCTCCGCAATTGTAGTAGTTGTCTATAAGGGAAATCTTGTCCCGTACCGTGTTGCCAAAAGAAAATCAAAAACGCCGAAATGTGTCGATGAATAACATGTGCCGATGAAGGAAAGGGTTGAGCTTGAAATCCCCATATCGACCTCATTGGACACATGAGCCTCGAGGTTAGAAATGATGATGCAACCCTCGAACTCATGTCAAAAGCTCCCAGCCCCAACTCCAAGCCAACTAGGGGTAAAAACCGTCAAAGCAAAATGAGGTACCTCAGGATGATCAAATCAACCATTGGGTGTCTTTGTTCGTGACGGGGTATCTGAATGAAAAAAGAAAGAAATAAACTCGTTCTCGATGAAAAGGGAAAAGAAAAAGCGTGTAGAACATTCGTGGCCGTTACAGGGTGTCCTCTCGTCGTTCCATGTCCTCACAATTTGGTGTGGCAGGGAATGCCAATGACCGGCCGTGGACAGTAGTTTTTTTTTTTTGGTTTTTTTTTTTGGTGGGGGTCGAGTGCAGGGTAAAAAGGGGAATAAACACTGTCGAAACGGGTTTTCATCCACTCAACCCGCCACAGGTTGACCATAACCGTGAGACATGAGATACGGAGGAGATTGTTTGATAGAGGCCGAACACCCGGTGCAATTGCATTCAGCGACGCCGTGATCCCATGTGCCATGGTTGTATGCGAACTGCGAGGCATATGGTGTCTGGCGATGCTGATATAACGTATTTTGAGTAGGGGCCTGAGGATAGCGGCTACTGTACTGAGCGGTGGCCTGAGCGAACCATTCGTTGTAGCGAGCGTTGCTTGATGTTGTTGTGGTGGATGAAGCGTACTCGGGAGTGCCGTAACCCGAGTCGGGGGGTGTGAGGGGAGCGCTCCACGGGTTGCGAGCCCAACAACCCTCGCGAGATCGGTACGTCTGTTGTGAGCTCTTGATGGCCTGGTAACGCTCGAGCTCGGCGACTTGTTCTTGCAAATAACGCGAGTGTGGTGATTGACGATTGTTGGCATATCTTGCCAAGTCGGCTTCAATGGCGGGTACCAAAGAAGCCAGTCTATCACGACTGACCTGCGCTGCTTGTCGCTTCTTCAGCTGCTGCCACTCACGCCAATTCTCTAACCAGGCCCGATAATCCTTACTGAAGTCCAAGTTGACATACAATTCCCAGTCCATGGCCTGAACCCAATCATATTCCAATGAATTGAGTTCTGACACAGCGATACCGCTGACCTCGGACCAAGACCGATTTTGAAACGTGTTGTCGTCCAGAAATTTGCTCCCAAGCAACAGGGAGACGGTAAGATACCGCCAAACTTGGCCCTCGGACGCTTTATATGAGCCTTGTCCTCTCATGGCGTTGGTTCTCTTGGCCAGGTAATTCATTCCCAAGAGAATCGTGGTGCTGGGAAGACGGGTCGAAGTGAGGATCTGGGTCACAAACTTGCGAAACGCGGAGGTAACCGTTCCCTCGGGAGTCACAACGCGAACAGCCATCTCAGCAACATACTCGGCCATCATCTCAACCTCATAGTCGAGGACGGCACACACGCCACCTGGCATGGTGACGGTTCTGGGAGAAAGAAAGAAAGTAAAACGTGGAAGCCGACCAAAATCAATCGAGATCTTGGTCGAATAGTCGAATAGTCGTATTCTTACAGACACAGCCGGTGGCATTCAACCCCACGCGAAGCTGATGTCTGTTTCTCTGATCTCTGAGCCGACAGGACTGTCGTAGAAATCCGTTGTAGAAAAAGGGAGGGGAGGAAGGCAAAACAACGACCTTCTGCGTTCAGACCCGTCGAGCCATGAAGTAATGCTGCCTTATTATCGCCTCGTATTCGATAAATGTAGTGTCGGCGGTGATGGTAGGAAAGATGATCGGATCGTTTACTTTCGGCGAAGGAAATAATGTTTTTTTGTTTCTTCTTCTGATCGAAATAGTCGGCTACGGGCCGCCGTGAAAGAAGGGCAAGATTCGAACGGGGAGCAGCAAACGCGGCACGTAACGCGAGCCTCCTGAGTCCGAACAAATATAAAAAAAAACAATCGGAAGCGACAAAAAAGAACAGATCTGATGCCGAGTTAGACTTAATACTTGACAGGTTTCGCCACTGAAGAAAATGCTGAGCCAGTGCAGGAAGAGACAATGCAATGCACACACAGGTACATCTGTGTTAGATATCCAATAGGTGCCAAAACGAAATGCGATAAATGGTTACTCGGGCGTGCCGACTTGTCCCCTCTATTGTGTAGCTGGAGACATGTTTGCAGCCTCAAGAGGTGGTCGCTCGAAGCGTCATACCATGCGTGACTGGAAAGCTCTTGTTTCGAAGGTTCGAAAAAACACGCCCGCAAAACACAGTATTGCCACCTTCTCACAACCTCCTCCGGACACGGGTGCCAGATTTCTGAGAAATCTTCTTTTGTTTCATTTCTACTAACCTTCAACTGAAGAGAGAAAGTCTTCTCCCAAAGAAATAGGTGTGACGATGAGCCCGGAGAGCTGAATCGCGGCCGAGAGTCAACTGGCCGCTTCAGACAATCGTGTCGGGTGTACTCGGCGAAGACCAGCCTGGACAGCGAGCCGAGGAGGCTGGGGAGACTCTTGCACGAAACCTGAATCCGATGGTCGACGAACGGTGACGCGGTTCGTGACGAGTATTGTCGAGGAATCGGCGGATTCGAAGAATCGTGGAGGAAGAGATCCGGGAGTAAAGGGAACGGGGAGAGGGGAGGAGGAGAGGGGAGAAAAAAAAAAGAGGAAAAGAAAAAGAAAGAAAAAGAAAGAAAAAGAAAAGGAAAAAGGAAAAAAAAAGGGAAAAACGGAAA
>AFRA01000553.1:0-23308 GCA_000223055.1 Claviceps fusiformis PRL 1980
ATATTTATTCTTTTTTAAGCTTAAGTATTTATTATATTTTTATATAATTTACTTATATAAATATATTAATTAATTAATAATTAATTATAAATTAATTTAACTTATAAATTTAGTATTATAGTTTTTACTATTAATTTTATATATAAATAAACTAATATTAATAAAAAGGCTAATATTATTACTTTTTTTTTTTTTTTTTTTTTTTTTTTAAAGGTAAAGGTAACTTTAGCTTTTATTACTATAAGCACTTATTTTATAGTTTTATTATAAAAAAAAATATATAATATTAGTATAGTATTTTAATTAATTATTAATTAATTATTAAGTAATTAAAAACTAATAATAATTAAAAATTACTTACTTTTAATATACTTAGCCTTAGTATATAAGGGCGCTTTAGTATAAACTATTTTAACTTTTAAATAATATATATTTTTAATATATACTTTAAGGTTAAAGATATTAAAGTAAAATATCTTTTAATTTATTATTAATTAATTATTTTTAAAAAAAAAAACTTTATATATTAAGCTATATAATTTACTATTATAATATAAAATATAATAAAAAACCTTACTAAATAGAATAATTATTATACTACCTTATACTTAAAAATTAATTAAATAATAAAGAATTAATTAATAATTAATTAATACTTACTTATATTTTAAATAGCTTAAAATTATTTTATTTATTTTTTTTTATTATTAAATATAAGCTAACTTTAATAATACTTTAAATATAAAGTAAACTCTCTAAAGGCATTACCCTTAGTATAAAGTATAATAAATTATTAATTAATTATTTAGTAATTTTAACTTAGAATTTTTAGTAGTCTTTAGGGATAGGGGTAGAAGGTAGAGAAAGAGTACTGTAGTGTATAGGGTATAACGGCAAGCTTACCTGAGAGTTAGTCACGTGCGCGCGCAATTAGAGTGGAGCAACTCTTAGGTGAGCTAGTTGAACAACCCTCATGTTATCTACCCCCTCATTGGAAAGTCAGTTGCCTGCGGCCTTGTGCGTGCGCTGCGGGTTTGCGGGGGAACTTTGTAATAACAACAATAGTAAAGAAATAATAAGATTACCAAAATAGTGAATAATAAAGTCTCGTCAAGTAAAATGTGGTAGAGGGAGCTCTGCTCTTCGGGGAAAAGGCCGTTTATAAGCACGTTTTCGGTCGCGCGCATAGCAACAATGGAACGCCTGCGCGTCAGGTTGCTCCATGAGACTGCTCGACCTGTATGTATGTACATATATGCCCGTACATATATATATGTGCATATGTATGTAAAGCACATATCGAGAATCACTATTTGTACGCGTCTCCTTCCAGCTCGACAGAACAAAACAAGGCAATAGGAGGAGGGGATAAGAAAATGAAATAAAAAAAAAGCGAAATAATAAACGAAAAGGGAACCAAGAACGCGGCCTCTGGATTCCGTTACCCATTTTGAGGACTGCCAAGCTCGACAATGGTGTGCCACGGCACATTGACGCCGAGCTGACTCTGATTACCGCTGCGATTGCACATGCAGCCTTGAAGAACCTTTCACAGCACCCGCCCCCAATCGAGCGGGCATTGATGAATCATTCTTTCGCAGCTATGACATGTCCTGCGGCGCAAAGCACGTATGCGCGAAGCTCATGATCGGCATGACCGTCATGTCCTGCGTTGTTCCAGTCTGTCTGCGTTGGACAAACAATTTCGACGCTGGCAGTGATGTAAAAAAAAAATAAAAAAAAAATAAAAAGGAAGGGAAAAGTGAAAAGTGAAACGTAGAAAGTAAAAAGTAAGAAAATAAAAAAAGATGCAAGCTGTTGTGTGTGTGTGCTTTCTGCATCGTCGTGGCGAAATTTTAGTACTACTCGAGGCACCAATCGTTTCTTGGTTTCAGGTTTTCCATGCAATCATTCAGCCATGCAATCGACGTTACACGGCGCGCCATGGCCGGTAGTGAATTGGAGCTCCTATGCCGTGTGGTACCCCGTAGGGCTCGTGACTTTATATTGACCCCTTTTCATGACTCCTGTGTTGGGGGCCGGGATATATGGATGGCCATCATGTTGTAACAATGCACAAACCTAATCGCTTTTCTCTTTTTGTATTGGGTAGTCTTTTGTTATCTACATAACAAGACACGTCGTCAAAAAGGACATTGCGACTAGGCTCCTGTGCGCCCAAAGCTTCTAGTTCATCCATCATCAGTCACCAGTCACCAAACACCATTCACCACTTGCCAATGAATTACATACATACAAAGGTTTTATGGCGGCTTCGAGAGAGAACGAAAAGCTACGAAACGCTGCAATGACGGTGATTGTGACGGCTTTATTTCGCTTGCTTCGACATACTCAACCTGCCCATAGCTGACCGTGACAATCCGGCTCCCCATGAGCCATCGAGGCAACCCAAGGGACTTCTCCAGCACTATACCGTTGCAATGGCAGGCTATAAGGGATTCGCAAGGCCACTGACACTGCATCAACCTCGTCTGCAGGATTCAACTGGGCTGGACCATCGGATTGAAAAGATGCAACCATGGAGGCGTTTCGTTCGACAAGCTCTGGCCAGACCAGAACACCCATCTCCCATGATGCGATTCTCATACTTCCTGAAGGCTTTGCGGCTTCACCCCATGCTTGTTTGGAGAGATTAGCAGACGTAAGTAAGGCCCAGTCCAGCGTCCCGTTTTCATTAAAACGTATATAAGTCTTGATGTGTGGAGCCGCTCTGTTCCTCCCGCCGTTCTGAACGGCGACCTCGGAAGGCAGAGCTTATTTTCCAGAGTTAGGCGGTGGTAACAAAAGTTGAACAAGTTCAGCAAACAACATGAAATAGTCGGCAGACATACCAGCTCCATCATCGCAGTCATTGGCCCAGTGATGCAAAATTGGTCGCAGATAGTTTAGTTGTTGCATTTGCTGAGCAGACTGGATTTTGGTATGAATAGATCCCCCCGACGCGTATCCATCAAGAGATCTCCTGATTTCATCGGCCGAGGGGAACACAACCTTGAATCTTGGCCGGTGCATACTCTTGCTCCCACTAGAGACCAAAGAATCAAAAAGCGTCTTTTGGAGCCATGTGTCCTTCCCACCCAGCGTTGCAATGGAGGATACTTGGACGACGACCTCTGAACTGCCTTCTTGACACTTAACGGCTCCAAGATTTCTTCTCATTGCAGCCCAGCCAAATGGAGTGCATGATAGATCGTTCACGTCGTGCACTCCCGGTACACTCGCTATTAATGCTGCCCTCACGGCAGAAAAATCATAATTACTGAGCTTATCTGCAAGAGGTCCACAAGTCACCGCCCGACGATCATACGATCGCAAGTAGCTGATCAGATCGGCTTTGAATCGGTCGCCACTTCCGATTTCCAACTCACTATAGGGATGAGTAGCGGCTGGAATTCCATTGGCGGATTTAGATAATCGTGGTGATCTCCAGACCGCATTGGTCATGTTTTTCCAGTCTTTGGCTATCATATTCGCAGTGTGTATGATGACCTCGGCAGTGGCATCATGCCGAAACAATATGAGCATTTTGGAATGCTGAGTACCGAACATTTCCGGCATGGGCGCGACGTGAAGCTTGACGTTACCATATGCTGATGCGCTCAGCTTTATACGTACACATGTACATGGTATGTAATTCAAAGGTCAGGCATGGCAAACCATGGCAAATATCAAGGCAAGAAACCAAAAAGAAAAAGAAAATAAGGAACGAAATACAATAAAGAAAAGGGGAGGAAAGGGAGGGGGAACACTCACCGAGAGCGCCAGTCTTTGCGGATCTTCCCTCTTCCAGAACCCGTGGACAACATGCACATCAACAAGGTGTCTTGTGTCAGGGTCAAAGGCATTCATGAGAAAGTCAAGATCGTGTAGAAAATTGAACTCCCAACATTCGCTGATGAGCGGATCTCCGAGGATATCTTTGAGAGTCACGGCATCTTGGTTGAATTCCTCGGGCAAGTCTCTGACCCAAGTCAACTGCCATGGAGACTTGTAGTTGTGATGACCAGCATCGAGCCGTCTGTTTTTCCGCGGAGGACTGATGGGCTTGGAAAGAGACCTTGGCAGCTGATCGTCTTCGATCTCATTCGATCGTTGCCGCTTTGTAAATGTGCCCATGATGCACAAGGAATTGTGAAATGACGATCTATGTTGTTTCAAACCGTCCGAAAGGTGTTCACGACGTATTTCTTCGGCGAGTTGTGTCTGAATCGCTTTTGCACCACTTGCGGGAATCGAGCAAAAAAAACCCAGGTGCTGCACCGCACTGTGAGCTCCTCCTGCTTGGCGTTTTGTTGAGAATGGAAAGTTGCCAAATACTTTGGAGTTTCTGAAATCAGGTCTGATTTTGGCTCCGAGTTCGCTGGAAGCAAGGTTGCGCAGTTGTGTTGCAAGGTACCAGCTACATGTGCACACATACGGGAATGCGGGTATGTAAGCACCTAGGTAGGTAGGTAGGTAGATGCAGTCAAAGGAGACGACAGGTAATCACGGAAGAGTCATCATCGTTGGCGATAGCCAAGAGAAGCAGATCAAGATGGACAGATGGACAAGTGCGGAAACGGACCACGCATAACTGAATATTGCGCACTTGCAGACGCGGGAAAGCACGATCAATGGATGCATTTACGATTTAATGTCTGGTGTTCCCCGCCGACCAACGACCAGCCAGACGGGAGTCCACTGGACGTTTTAAAAGTCAAGTCCCGGTACCTATCCAGCCTGCATAGGTACTTAGCGATACTGCCCGTCTAGGTGGCCAGGTAAGTACCTCCTGCCTCCGGACAAGGGAATGGACGCGGATGGTTAGGGATGTGGCGGTGGAGTCGACAAGGCCGCGGGCCCCGCCACAGCCATGCATCCGCTAATTCGCCTGCCAGTACTGTCTGCTGGTCCCTCGAAGTCCCTGGTCCCTTTGTCTCTCGCTCAGCCTTCCCAACTTCCAACCCCTGGCTCGACACTGGTGAATCGTAATCCTCCTCATCCTGTGCCAGTATCAAATCGATCTTTGGCCGCGACGACTACCGTCTGCTCCATCAACCTTGATCCTGGTGACGGGTCTCGCCTGGGAAGCGACTTTAATCCCGCCAGCTGTTTGTCGTTCATTTCTACTTCACTGCCGCATATTTTTTACTTTTCAGCCGCCCTCTTGTCCACTCGAACTTCATAATCTGTGCTCGCCTCTTTGTTGTCTATCGCTAGCTTCCAGATCAGTCTATCGCCTTTCCCTTCATCGACGCCGCGACCTGATTCGAATGCGTTGCTCTCTTGTCACTTTTGTGCCGCCATTAGTCTTCGATTTTTTTTTCCCGTCGAGCCAGCGTGGCACTTGGGTGGACGGAACGGCACACCCTAGGTCGTACTCATGAAACTGAGCGTCTTGTCGGTTCTGGCCAGCGCATTAGCTCTGGCCGGAGCAAAACCTCTAGGGGACGGTGACTCAGACGTCGAAAAAAGTGCTCCCAAGGGCACCGTCTTCAATTCCAAAAGGGTCCCACCGCTGCTTGAGCTGACGCCAGCAAACTGGAAGGACGAAGTCAACAAAACCAAATGGCTTCTGGTCAAGAACTTCAGGTATGACTCTTGACGCTGCTTTGATTCAAGCTGTTGTTTGTTCCTTATAAGAAAAAAAAAGTTTTTATGCTGATATTCGGTCCAAGTCCTTACTGCGGGCACTGTAAGAAGTTTGCACCAACCTTTCAAACGCTTTACGAATTTTATTACACCTCCACTACCAAAGATGGCTCAAGCTTTGAGAAGTACTATGATTTCCGATTCGCGACCCTTGACTGCACGATGCATGCGGACCTCTGCGATGATAACCGTGTGCTTTCATTTCCCACGACAACCCTATTCGAAAACGGACAAATGTTTGACGAGATAGTTGGCGGCAAAAGCATGAAGACTGTCAGCGATATGATTGAAAAGGCCCTGGAACAAGAAAAACCCGGATCACGGCCCGGGTCGATGGAGCTCCCTGAGGAGGGTGCCACGGTATTTCCCGCGCCCAAAGCCTCGAAATCCGCCGCCGAAGCACCAGCCACACCCAAGGACAGACCGAAATACGTATCGATGGCGAATGCTGCGAAGGATACTGTTGCAGAAGATGCTGCTGTAAAGGATGCTGCCACTAACGAGAAATCCAAGGTCAAGTTAGAAACAGACAAGTCCAAGGCAGAAACGAAGGATACTGCTGCAAAGGATACCACTGCAAAGGATACCGCCGCAAAGGATACCGCCGCAAAGGATACTGCTGCTAATGAAAAATCAAAGGTCAAGTCTGAAACGGACAAGTCCAAGGCAGCAAAGGGTAAAGATGCTTCTGAAAAACCCTTTGAACACAACTGGAAGGTCCCCACAGCCGGAGAGTTGGAGAAGCAACGAAAACCCAAGAAGCCAGCAGTGACACCAAATACCGAGGGTGTCTCTGTCGATCTGACGGCGGAGAGCTTCCAGAAGCTGGTTACGCAGACCCAGGACGCGTGGTTCATCAAGTTTTACGCGCCTTGGTGCCATCACTGTCAGGCCATGGCACCGACGTGGCAGCAGCTGGCCAAAACTATGCGATCAAAGCTGAACATTGGCGAGGTCAACTGTGACAAAGAAGCTCGATTATGCAAGGATGTCCACGCTACGGCATACCCCACCATCATTTTCTTCAAAGGCGCCGAAAGAGCCGACTACACTGGCCTCAGAGGACTGGGTGATTTTGTTCAGTTTGCTGATAAGGCTGTCGACCTGGCCGGCGGGGTTCCTGATGTAAACGCAACGTCCTTGCAAGCAATAGAAGAGAAGGAAGATGTCGTCTTTGTTTACTTCTACGACCATGCCACGACCAGCGAGGACTTTCGAGCTCTCGAAAGGATTCCTCTGAGTCTGATTGGACATGCGAAGCTCGTCAAGACCAATGACCCAGAGCTCTACAAGCGTTTCAAGATTACGACTTGGCCACGACTCTTGGTGTCTCGCGAGGGCAGGCCCACTTATTTCCCCCCGATCACTCCCGATGAGATGCGCGATAAGAACGCCGTATTGGACTGGATGAGATCTGTTTGGCTGCCTCTGGTGCCCGAGCTGAATCCTTCCAACGCCCGGCAGATCTTCAATGGCAAGATTGTTGTGCTCGGCATCTTGAGCCACGCCGACAAGGTGGCCTTTTCCGGGTCACTTCGCGAGATGAAGAGTGCTGCCAATGAATGGATGGACCGGCAAATCCAGGAATTCCAGCTCGAACGTAAGAAGTTGAGGGATTCGAAGCAGATGAGAATTGAGGAAGCCGAGGATCGTGGCGACCAGCGTGCCTTGAGGGCGGCCAAGGCGATTCGAATAGACATGAACAACTCTGGCCGCAAGGAGGTTGGCTTTGCCTGGGTTGATGGTGCCTACTGGCAACGTTGGATTCGCCAGACGTACGGCATCGATGTCAAGGACGGAGAAAAAATCATTATCAATGACGAGGATGTAAGTCACACAAATTTCGGGGATATCATGGCCTCTCTCTCTCTCTCTCTCCTCCCCCCTTTCTTCTTCTTCTTTCTTTTGTTTGTGAAGTAGTGTCAAAATTGGGTTGCAGTTAGATGGCCGTGTGCTAATTTGATTCGGCAGAATCGGCGATACTGGGACCAAACAGTGACCGGCAACTACATCATGGTTAGCCGTACATCCATCATGGAGACGTTGGACAAGATTGTGTACGGACCGCATGTGATAAAACACAAGCTCACCGTTTCCACGATTGAGAAAATCTTCTTCGACATCAAGACGGCGTTTTCGGAGCATCCATGGTTGTCCATGGGCTGTGTGATTGGCATGAGCTTTGGTTTCTTCTCATGGTTCCGTGGTCGGTCCCGCAAGGCTCGAGGTGGCCACTTCAGACTGGATGAAAGCATGGGCATTAAGGATTTCAAAGAGGGCCTTCTTGGAATGAATGGAAACCAAAACACCAAGGCGGATTGAAGATGGAGGTGTACTTTTTCTGCTGGTCCTCCCTTTTTCTCCTTTTCACTCTTTTCTCACTTTATTTTTCCTCTTGTTTTCATTTCTCTTTTCCCCTCGTTCTTTTGGAAAGCAACGTGCATTGTAATTGTAACACTGGTCATGTTTGAGGAGTTTTTGATTGTTTTTTTTTTTGTTTGATGTTTTTTTTTTTCGACCCAAAGCTAGCAGCGTAGGAGGGGGATCAGGAAAAGCTCGGGTTGCGCGGCGGCCCTGACGCAAGCGTGTTCCATGTAGCTTCTCAGTAGAAATGTCTTTTACGATTGCGATGATGCGAATATGGAGTTTTGGCCATACAATGTCCATTCGTGATGTGATGTTTTAACACGAGTAGTAGAGGTTTGTACAGTGGGGGTTTTAGTGATGATTTTTTTTGTTCAATTGGTAAAACCTGCGCCTCCTGTGTTTTGTTTGTTTTTTTTTTTTTTTCTTTTATTTCTATTTCTATTTCTCTCTCTCTCTCTCTCTCTCTTTCTTTGTTCTCTTTTTTTTCTCGAGAAACGCAAGTTGATGAGTGCGCGCGAGTAGGAATCCTCCCAGCTCAAATCACACGCACCCACCACAGAGCGCTAGAGCCAATTAGCGCGCCTGGCTGCACATGCATTCAACGTCGAGAATGAAATGCATCTCATCTCATCGTTTTTGGCAATTAAAGAACCCAGGCCGAACCTCCATCAACCGCTTATATATACATGCATCGTCTCTATATATAAATTGTATGTGTATTTTACTTCGCAGGCGGCCGCGCATTTCTTTTCCCGTCGACATTGGAAACGAACAGGGGAAGAAAAATCCAAACCACTAGAATAACCGAGGCAGCTTTGGCGTCGAAGTTTGTGTCGACTTGGTCTTGAGGAGAACGGGTTGTTGAAAAGAAAGAAAGAAAGAAAGAAAGAAAGAAAGAAAGAAAGAAAGAAAGGCTGGCGGATTTTTCACGGCGAGGTTCATCTACTGAAGAAGGGAACACTGCCACTGCCCGTTTCGGCAGCTCACACGTATCATCACATCACGATCTGGACTACAAGTGCCGTTTCTCGTCTGGGATCAGGTTTTTTCCACTCAAAAATATCACCACATCAAATCACAAATCACAATGCCACCGTCATCACCATCGTCGGACTCATCGTCACCACCACCGCCACCACCACTACCACCGGGCATCGTCCTCTCCTTCCACCCAAAACAGCACGCCCACCTGACGCCGTACCTCGCCGCGCTGCACGCCTCGTGCATCACACACGACCGCACCATGGCCACGTTCCTCCCTCCGCTCTCGCACGAGAAGCTGCTGACGTGGTGGAAGGAGCGCATCGCGGAGGTCAATGACGGGAAGAGACGCATTTGGATGCTGGCGAGCGAGGTGGATGCCTCGGGGGCGGCCAGGGGCACGGGCATCATGGGCGTGGTGATGCTCGTGACGGCGTACTCGGAGACGGGTGCGTTTCGGGGCTACGTGGAAAAACTGCTGGTGCATAGGAATTTCAGGGGAAGGGGGGGTGCGAGGGCTTTGATGGCGGCGTTGGAGGCAGAGGCGTTGTCTCTGGGGAGGAGTATGCTGGTGGGTTTTTTCTCTCTCTTTTTTTACCCCCCCTTTTTTCATCTTTTCTTTTCCTTTCGTCTTTCGTTCTTTCCTTTCGTCCTCTTTCCTCTCTCTTCTCTTTGGTGTCTGCTCTTTTCTACTGGGTCGAGGGAGCGAGAAGAAGAGAGGGCGTCGTTCGTCATATGTTTGTGGCTTTTATGTCTTCATTCTTGTATTTCCCTCTCTTTTCCCAGGCCCCGGGCTAACATATTCCGCAGCTACTGCACGCCGAATCAGACAGCCCTGCCGAGACAGTCTGCAAGAAGCTGGGTTTCGTAGAGTCGGGCCGCGTGCCGGCGTACGGGATGAGCCCGACGGGGGAGCTGAGGGATGCGACCTTTTTGTATAAGCAGCTTGGGGGGTGAAGATGGGGGCGCAAGACATTCATCGGAGGCATAGATGTGTTGTGATGGGGGGATGGAAAGACGGGATGGCCATTGCCATTGTGAAATGTACATGTATATATTTTTTCTTTCAGCGTAGAAGCTACGTCATTGCATCAATGACGGCAGTTGAGCTTGTTTGGTGTTTCGTCGAGGCACCAGTCTGAGTCTGCCACCCGGCTGAGCAGGTGTCAGCCAGTTGTCAGCCACGCTCATGGCTGGCCTACCACATCGCAGTGTCTGGTCTGTCCGGTCTGCTGTTCTGTCTGTGGTGTCTCCACGGCCCGCGCCGCAACCAGAATGCATCAAGTAGGTACCTACTAGGTACTACTTAAGGTAGGTACTTAACGCAGGTACATTGCATGTATGCATGTACATGTACGCAGCTGAGGTCAACGTCCTTGCAAGAGACGGAGAGACGGCTGATAAGTTCCATATTCCACCTCTCCCTTCTCCCGTCCTTCTTCCTGAGTTTTCATTTCCTTCCTTTCTGCCATGTCATTCTTCCCTCGCCGCGTGAACAGGATGCGCAGCCCTCGTCTGCCCACATCCACATGCATGGTCCTTTTTCTTTGCCTCGCCTGGGCGCACAGCGTTGCCGCGGGATTGTATCCTGGCGTGACGCCCGACAATCACACCTGTGAGACTGGTATGCTTCTCTCTGCCTCTGTTATAATACTGTTTTGATTGTGATTTTATTTCATTTTCCAATTCTGTTTGGAGATGAGTTAACATCCCGGTCCTGCACCCCAGTCGACCCCGTCCTTTCATGCTCGTGCCGAGCTACGCCTGAAAAGGTCGACGATACGTGCTGCACCGAGACGTATGGCGGCTTGCTGGTGCGTCGTGGTGCATCGTGGGCCCGGCTGCTGTGTCTGCAAGACGGCAACTGCCAAGAGGAGGCAAAACGAGGCAAAACGACAGCAGTGATACATCATAGATACGTACTAACACCGCCGTGTCGTGGCATTAGGTTGCTGTTGCCCGGAACGCATAGGTGGAGCCTAATCAATGCGCGGATTATCATAAACCCGCGCTACGCGAGGGCTGCGGCTGTGCGTACTATTCACTACTTATTTTCTTTTATATATAAATTACTAGAGACTTAGTATAGGAGGAATATTATAAATTTCTAGTGCATTCTATATATTAGTTATAAGCCTAGGAGGAAGTTAAAGAGACTCCCTATAACTAACGCTGCGCACCTATATTATTAAATGTATATATTTAAATCTCTTTTTATTCTCTTTTTAATAGTAAGATAACCTTTATTATAAGTTTGCAGATTCTAGTGCTAATAAAGAAGCTTATATCTATAGAGTATTAGAATAACTAAATTAAAGCTTTTAAGGGAGTAGCTTAAGGGTTATTAATTTAGGATAAAGTAAACCCTATACTTCTAAAAAAAGAATTAAACCTTCCTAGAAAGCTAAGAGTTATTATTAAAGATAAATATATTTAATTTATTATAAAGCATTCTATAAATAATTATAAATTTATAATAAATAAAGCTTTTTAGTATTATAGATATAAAGGGGAGATTGCTTTCTATAAATATAAAGAGTAAAAAAAGAAAGATTAAGCTCTTTATTTCTAAATAGTAAGCTTTATTAAACTAAATATATACTCTATAGTATTAGATTCTCTATAAGGTAACCTTAAAGAGAGAGAAATCCCTTTAAGAAGAATTATTAAGCACCTTAAGGTATAATTCTTACTAGGAGATATAATTATAAGAGTAGAGATAGTAATGCGCTATTTTACACTCCTTTAGAAGGCTAAATATATAAATATATAACCTAACTGCTAGATTAAATTATAGAATACACTCTATTAAAAAGCTCTATAGAATAATATTAATAAGGTTTAAGGACTAAATATAATCTATGATTTCCTTTAAGCAGTTAAAATATGCTTTAAGCCTTTTTAAGTAAGAGTAAAGCTTATTAAACTTATTAAATACTTTAATTCTCTTCCTAAAGAGATAATGCTATAGAGCATTGCTAATGAATTTATAAGATACTATAAGGTAACTTAAACTTTTAAGATATTGGCTAAAAAAGGAGTCTATGCTACACTAGGTGTACGCTCTAATAATAAGAGTAAGAGTAAGGCTAAAAAGGGAATAAAGAGCTATAACTATTTATATAGAAAATTGCGTGGAAGGCATGCTTAAAAGCTAAAAGAATGTAAGATTTTATATTAAGCTATTATAGGGAAAGAGACTAACCTTTATTATAAGCTAATAAAAGATAAACTTAATAAGGCTAAATAAAGCTATAAGAGCTCTTATTAGGAGACCCTCTATACTAATATTAAGAAAAACAGATAGACTAAAAGGGCCTTATATAAAGATAAAGGAGGCTTCCCTAGAGTAATCTTAGTAGTAATTCTTAACCCTAACTTAGTTAGTGTAAATAAACTACTAAAGGCAGTCTTTATAATACTAGAGCGTAAGGAGTATATACTATTAAAGAGTACTTTTTTTAATAACTATAGAGTAATGTATATAGTTAATAGCATTAACCTTTTAGAGCCTAGAATGTTTAAACCTATTAATAATAACTATTTTAAGGCAGTAATAATATCCTTTTAAATTAGTAAAAGAGGGACTTGTGTGCTTAGGAAGATTTTAAATAGGAAAAATAGTGCTTTAATGGAAGACTTTATATTAATAAATGTAGTGGTTATTAAGGGATTTTATATAAATATTATATTAGAGAGTTGTCTAATAAAGAAGGGCGTGTAGTATTATAGATCTAATAGCACTTTATACTTTAGACCTATAGAATAAAGTGTAATACTTGCTAACCTTATTAGAAAGTATAATATTATATTCCTTAAATATAAGCCTCTTTATAACTATTTAAAAATTCCCTTAAAGACGATTCTATACTCCCCTCTAGTTATATTTTCTATAATAAGATTATATAATATATATATATATAGCTTGCAGCGCTAGCATCCTAGTAGAGACCCGAGCTTGCTATGTACTAATAAAGAAGAGATTTAGTATTTATAATCTAGCTACTTAGGTAAAGACACTCTAAGTAAGCTTGCTTTATATATAAGGGGTGTGTAAATTTAAGGAATAGAGCGTAAAGACTGTAATGCCTATATACTTACATATACTAAATGCATAATCTTATAAAAATAACTAAAAAGGTAGGCTTTTAAACCTTTTTAGCGCATTTACTAGGATTTTTAAGATTACTTAAAGAGCTTTAATAGTATAAGGTAGCTGCTTATCTTTAAAGATAAGTATAGTAAAATAATATAGGTATATACACTTCCTAATAAAACCCTTAAGATAGTTTTTAATATATTAGTTTACTTTAAATAATAGGTATTAAGGCAATTTAGATTCTTAATTATAAGATATAGGCAGAATAATAAAAGAGCAGTAATTTTAGAGTAGGGCTATATAGCATTCTAAGCGTAGGCGCAATCTAAAGGTATAGAATTAGAGTGCCCTCTACTATACACTTATAAGCTAAATAGAAATATAGAAAGAGCAAATTAAATAATTATAATAAAGTTTATTGCTATATTTTATAGCGTAGGGCTCCTACTAAACTTATAGTTAGAAAATATATAGGCTATAGCTTTCCTATATAATATAAGTTTAATATAGTAATTAGAGTGGAAAACGCCTATTAAAGTCTTTAAGAGCTAGTTCTATAATAATATGCATTTACTAATAAGAGCGCACATAGCAGACCTAAGACTAGATTAGAGTGGCTTATATGCATATAGATACTGTGCTTTTCTAATGTTAAGGGAGCGTAAAGCTAATAGAAATAGATAGCATTTTAAGATAAGCCCTAGAGGCTATATTAGATATTTAGTGGGTTATGTGGCCTTAAGGATTTATTATATATAGATCCCCTTACTAAGGAAGGTAATAATAATAAGGAATATAA
Source organism: Claviceps fusiformis PRL 1980 (assembly GCA_000223055.1). Taxonomy (NCBI): domain Eukaryota; kingdom Fungi; phylum Ascomycota; class Sordariomycetes; order Hypocreales; family Clavicipitaceae; genus Claviceps; species Claviceps fusiformis. The sequence goes on from AFRA01000553.1 coordinate 13,899, forward strand.
CCTTTAATAAGAAAGTCTTTTATAATTTAAGAAAGGAAAGCATTAAGGTATAATTAGTCCCTAAGCTAAAAGCATAATTCTAAGCTCTTTAAATAGATATAGAACTTAATAAAGAAGTCAATCTCCTCCTATTACCACTAGAGCAATTACTAAGGATAGAATAAATGCGCTTAAAGAGTTTAAACTTAAGGGTAAAAGCGCTTAACGCAATAAAGGTTTCTAGTAAAGCACCCTTAGGAGCTTATAAATATATTTTTAAACTTTAAACTCCCTAGGCAATGCTTAATTGTATAGTTATAGAGCAGACTGTACACTAAGGAGAGGCTCTTATAAGCTTTAGTTATAAAAGCTAATAAAGCTTAATTAATAAGGGTTAATAAAACCTAGACAATCCTACAGTTCTAGAATAATATATATAGGATTAAGGCAATGAAAATAAACCTACTACTAAAAGCGAAATAACTACTTAGATATTAGATAAGATAGAAGCTTATTATTATAACTTAAAGCACTTAATGCATTAGATAAATGCGTTATAGAGTTAGTAAGGACTAGCTACTCTCTAAGACTTATAAGATACGCCACTACTCTAGCAAACTTAGGAAGGAGAGAGCTCCTAGGCATAACTAATAACATACTAAAGCGCTTAACTTTAGAAGCTAGAAAGCAAGGGATGCATTTAAAATTAGGATATTTTATATAAAAGAAGACCTAACTATTACCTTATTAATTGCTTATGGAAATTAATATTAAGTCTGTAGCTTAATTAGCTTAAGGATAAAGACTATAATAACTAGAGTATAAAGACTATGTTTGCTGTGATTGACGCTTAGTGTAATAATAAAAGCAGAGCTTACCTTAAAGGAAAAATACAATTAAAGACTATTTATTAGTTAGATCTTACAAAGCCTCTAAAGAATTATTGTAAAGCTATAAATTACTTAATATAAGAGTAATAGATTAAAGCAATAAAAAAAGAGATTATAAAACTTAAGAAAAAAGGCATATAGAAGCAAATTAAGCAATTATAAGCACGATTAAGGCTAATACTATTAAAGTGGGTTTTTATATATAAATTTAATGAGAAGGGAACTCTAGAGAGATATAAAGCCTAGATTTATATAAGAGGAGACCTATAAGAAAAGGCTACGATTGAACGAACCTATGCTATAACACTCGCTGCGCACAGTTTTAGAATATTCATAGCTTTAGTAGCTAGGTTTAATCTTAAAATAAGATAATTTAACGTAAAAAACGCGTTCTTATATATAAAGCAAAGCGTGAATTTAATACTAGTAATATATGAGCTACTTAAAGGTTTTAAGATAGCAGATAAATATATAGAATTACTTAAAGCGTTATATAAACTATAAGACTTACTATAATTATAGTTTAAGGAGCTAAGTATAAAGCTTAAAGAACTAGGGCTTAAAGTATATCTAGAGGAGCCTTGTTTATTCTATATAAAAGAGTACAATGTATTTGTAATGTTCTTTATAGATAATATTATTATAGCTTTCTATAAGGAATAATTAACTAAGGTAGAAAAGCTAATTTAAGGACTTAAGAGTGTATATAAACTAGAGGATAAAGGCAATATATGTTTTTTCCTAGGCATTTAGGTACTCTGCAATAGAGAAAAATAAAGGATTTACCTAAGCTATAAAGCGTATATTAGTAAAATTAGAGAAAAATTCAGTTAAGCAGGCAATAGATCCTTTCCTACCATCCTAATCCTAGCTATAGAGTATTAAAAGTATAAGAGAGAAGCTAATAAATAGACTATAAGAGCGTACTAGGAAAAAATAAGGTTAATTCTCTATATAGCAATTATAATAAGGCCTAATGTTGTGTATACTATAGCAAAATTGTTATAATTCCTTACAAACCTAGGACTAGAGTATATTAGGGTAGTAGACTAAGTAATTAGATATTTAGCCCTTATAAAATACCTTACCTTTAAGTTTAGTTATATAAGAGAAATGCAAGTAATTTAAATAGTAAGCAACGCTTCCTTTGCTAATAATGTAAGTACGCAACGCTTATTATAGGGATATCTTATTATGCTTTTTAGAGGACCTATAATCTAAAAGGCAATATATTAATTAACGGTTATAACCTTAATAATAGAGATAGAACTACTCTCCTTATTATAAACTATGTATAAAACTGTTAGTCTATAGCGCCTCTTTAAAGACATTTAATTTAATATATATAAAGACTAGGTAATCTACTATAATAACTAATAGATAATTTGCCTTATTCTTAATAAGAGCAAGAGACTTATAACTTATCTATGCTATATTAATATATATAATATATAGTTAAAGTAGGAATATAAGTATAGAAGCTTTAAGGTTAAATATCTTCCTACTGCTAAGATACCTATAGATAGATTTACTAAGGCGCTTAATTAGTAGCAATTTAAATACTTTAAAGGAATGCTTAGCCTAATAGATATATATATAGTTCCTAGTTAAGAAAAGAGCTAAAAAGTACTAAGTTTAAAAAAATTAAACGCTATGTTTAGATAACTTAAAAAATATACTATATATATAAAGTTATAGCTATAGCATAGATATATAAAAAGGGGGGGCATTAGGTATATTGCTCTAATAAATACATAAGAGCCCTCCCCTTAGACAGTAAAAGAGCTGCTAAGGCAAATAAGATCTACCTAAGGCAGGCAATAGCGTAAAAAGTAAAAATAAAAGCGAAAGCAAGCACTAAGCATAATATAAGGTATGCGTTAGCTTTAAAGAAATAAGACTCTAATAGTGCTTTTATATATATTTTTTAATAACTTCCTTTACGCTAGCTATTATTATAGCTACCTTAGCTTCCCTTTCCACTGCTAATAAGCCCCTAGTAGCATTATTAGCCCTAACACAGGGCGTACCTTTATATATAGAGTCTGGTTCTATAAGGAGTTTTAGCTATAACTTTAGTGCCTAATAGCACTAATTATATAGCTAAGGAGAAGAGAAAGCGTTAGTATCTATAGTGAAATTAAAGTATATAGTAAAGGAAAGCTTACTCTCTAGTTATAACCCTATACTATTAGTATTTATTTAGTAATAAGAACTATAATAAAGTATAAGTTATTATAATAGTAATTGCCTAACTTATATAAAAAGTATTTTAAAGACTTTCTAAACCTAGTCTTATAGTATCTTTCACTATTACCCTTACTTATAATAGTAGCCCTTATATACCCTAAGCAGAGTATAAGGCATAGCGCACTATAAAATATAGGTAATGCTAGCTTTATAAAGTTAGTAAAGTTATTAAGAGAAAGGTAAAGCGTCCTTAAGACTTATTATCCGCTCCCTTCTTTACTATAAAGGAGTCCTTAAAGTAGAGCCTTTATAACCTTTATATGCTTATAAAGGGAGAGGCTTTTAGCTACTTTTAAAGTACTATAGACTTAAAGGGGGCAATAAGGGAGATAGAGGGGGTGGTAAGGAGGATAAAGAAGGTATAAAAAGCTTATTAGTATTATAAGCCTTAAAAGTAAAAGAAATTTTAAAGGAAACCTCTAAAGGGAGTGCCTGCTAGGCATCCTTCTAAAGGACCTTCCCTAACCTTAAAGAAGGCATAATAATAGCAGCAGTAGTAGTAATAATAGTTAGACTAACTAACTATAATAAAAAAGGTACTTATAAAAAGAGAAGAAAAGAAGGAATTTATAGTTAATAAAGGGAAATTATAATATTTATAGTCTTTATATAACCTTAGCTTATTACTTTTCTTTATTATCTTACTTTAACTTTACCTTTATAAATACTACTATATGCTCTGCTCTATATAATTAGAGCTACCTTCCTTAGTTAGTTATACTCTAATTAAAGGGTGTGTTGCCTAGAACGCATAAGTGGAGCCTAATTAATGCGCGGATTATCATAAACCCGCGCTATGCAAGGGCTGCGGCTGTGCGCACCATTTACTACTTATTTTCTTTTATATGTAAATTACTAGAGACTTAGTATAGGAGGAATATCATAAATTTCTAGCGCATTCTGCGCGTCAGTTGCCACGCAGCTCTGGAGCACGTTTACGGGCCTCGAGACCGAGGGGCAGGTGTATCCCAAGGACTCGTGGTCCATCCATGGCTTGTGGCCTGGTCAGTCTCTCTTTCTCTCTCTCTCTCTTCTTTTTCTTTTACTTTTTTTTTAAAAAAAAATTATTTTTACAAAACTTTCATCTTGGTCTGTCTTGTCCTGCTAGGTCTGGTGAAGCTGATTTTTTCCATCGACAATGGCTAGATTTCTGCAACGGTAATAGAAAACAGATTTAATATATATATATATATATATATATATACTTATACTCCTTACATCCATAAACTCCAACTCTCATCTTTCCCGTCCACCGACCCCCCCTTACCGCAACTTGACTCATTTTTCATCTCCTTCCACCTACACAGGCTCCTACACCCAATACTGCGATCTATCGCGACAGTACGACCCCAGGCCCTCCCCCAACACCACCAATGGCAAACCCGACGGCATCCCCGTGCCCCCGTTCACGGGCGAGCCCATTGATGGCTGGTTCGCGCCGCACGGCAAGCTCGCCCTGCTGGCGTACATGAACCGGTACTGGGTGAGCCAGCACGATCCGAACTGGGTGTTTTGGGCGCACGAGTTTTCCAAGCATGCCACGTGTTTTTCAACCTTTCAAACAGAGTGTTTTGTAAGTTTTTTTTTTCTTTCTTTTGTTTTTGTTCCACGGTGTACAACTCATATACGTGGATTTTATTGTGTATATATACCAACCATGCTCAATACTTCCAAAACACACCTCTAACCCTTCAACTCTCAACAACAGGGACCCCTCCCATCCCCCCACACAGACCTCTTCGACTTCTTCGAAACCGTCATCCGATGGCACAAAAAACTCCTCACCTACACGTGGCTCCTCGACGCGGGCATCGCCCCCTCCAACACCACCACCTACACCTACGCGGACATACAAGCCGCCCTGACCGACGCCCTCGGCGGCCGCCTCGGCGGGCACAGCACCTCCGTCTTTGTCGGCTGCGGGGGCCCGCGCTTCAACGAGACGCGCCGCGGGAGGGGCTCCCCGGACGGGGGCCGCACGGAGCTCAATGAGATTTGGTACTACTACCATGCGTGGGGGAGGCCGCAGCGCGGAGAGGCGAGGATGGTGGACGCGGTGAGGGCGGGAGGGAGGGTGACGACGTGTGCGAGGGTGGAGGGGGCGGTGAGGTACTATGAGAGGAGTGTCGGGAGTGAGAAGTAGGAGGTGGAGGTGAAGTGGTGACCTTTGGGGTTTGAGAGGCTGGAGTAGATAAAGGGGGAGAATGAAGGTCCACGTAGTAGTACGTCCAGAAAGAGAATGTTGCGAGCCCCTCTGAATAAGTCCCTAGATACAGTAGATATGTAACCATGTACAGTACGTACGCATATATCCATACAAAGACATGGTCTGATGTGAATGATGAGATTTCTTTTCTTTCTTATTTTTTTTTTCAAACCTTCTCGTTGCAAATGCTTCATTTGTCAAATCACATCAACTCAATATCACTTGTTCCTCATCACCATGGAGACACCCCCGAAGCCCATCAGCTCGAGTACAGACCCAGTCTACAGTTTGGCCGCCACAAAGGTTGCCCCTTTCTCGTCCGCCTTGACCCAATCTTTTCGTCCTCTCATTCATCATCTCCTAGTTCTTCCACATTGGGAGCTACGTATTGTCGCTGCTGCATATTGCCAGTCTTGATCTGCGTGTCTGTGCCCGTCGTGGTGGCACTGGCGGGTGCGACCTGCCCGGTGGCGGCGGCAAAGGTGGCGTTGGTGCCGACGGTGCGAGAAGAAGACTTGAGCTTCTTCTTCTTCTTCTTGTCCGAAGCAGACTGTGGAAACGTCAGCGTCTCGTCTCTCTCTCTCTCTTCCTCTCTCTCCCTCCCTCTCTCTCCCCTCCCCCTCCTCCCCCCCTCCCTCTCTCTCCCCCTCTCCCTCTCCCCCCCCTCTCTCTTTTTTTTTCGGGGTTCTTTCTTTCGTGGTACTGATGCGGTCGAGCCAGGTGCAGATTGGTCATGCTTACCTCGTGCCATGCCCACACTGGACGGAAACTGTCCATGAAGGAGACGTCTTCCCATAGATTTGGATAGAGCCACAGACCAGGCGGAACAACAAAGTACGTGATGCAAAACAGGATGACTCGGAAGATGGCCATGACGAAGAACAGTCCCAGCAAGCCCAGCAAGCCCCAACTGCCGTAATAGACACACTGGCGCAGCGCCAACGGCCAAAGGGGATACAGCACAACGATGAAGATGAGGACGAGAGCGAGACCGGCGTACAGTTGTCGCTTGATCTGGCTGCCCTCGAAGAGCCAGACGTAGTACATGTCGTCCCCGGCGTCTTGTTGCTGCTCAATACGCACATTCCACTGGCCCTTGACACGTTTGCCCTTCTTGCCATTGGGTCCGGTCTCGGGTTCGATCTTGCTGACTCTCAGAGCAAGCATGCTCAGCGGCAGGAGCTTAAAAGTGTTCTCGAGCGATGCTCGGTCGGTAATTTCGGGCAGCAGCGGGTTCTTCTTGCGCGCCTTTTCATAAGCAGGCGATTGCATTGCACGCAGCGCACGCTTGACTGTCAGGAGAAGATGGACATGTTAGCATAGTGGAAGAGACGAGGAAAGAAAGAAATACATCAATAAAAACAACAGCAAAGAAAGAAAGAAAGAAAGAAGGCTGCCAATTTCGTAAATGGACATGTCTTCTTCGTACCCTTAAACATATCCTTTCGCTCGCCGTTCAGAATACTGGTACGCGGCTTGAGGTCTTGGCTCTTGAGGAAAGTGGCCAGAGCAAGAGCCTTGGGGTTCGGAGGACCAGGAACAATCGGTTGAGGCTGTCCTGGAGGTCCGTGAGAATGATTATGACCGTGGCCGTGATCGTGATTGCATCCCTCCCCGTGAACGTGTCCGCCGGCTTGCTGCTGCATCATTTGCATTCGCTGCTGCTCCATGGCCTGCTGCTTGATGTGGGCGATGAATTCGGGCACCGTCATGCCAGCCTTCTCTGCATCCTCGGCCACCCGTCGTTGAATCTCGGCAATCTGCTCGGGCGTGGGACGCTGCCCTGGCATGGGCATAGGGATGCCACCCTCCTGACCGTTAGGCGGCGACGACATTGCAAGTCCAAGCGTGTGGGATATGCGCCGTTTTTTTTTTCCCTCTTTTTTTTCCCCTTGCGAGTACGAGAAGGGTTTTTTTTTATGGCAACGAGGTTGTGGTGGTGAGGAGCAATGCGCTCTATCGACAAAGATGTTTTGAGAAGAAGGAGAAAAAAGAAGCCACGCAGAGAAACCACGTTGCGATGCCGCGACCAGGCTGCGCAGTCTGGCGGGAAAATATTGTTACGGAGGAGACTTGGTGAAAGTCTGGTAGCAACTAGGTAGAGTAGAAAAAACGAGATGTGGGCGAGTTGTCATCAATGATGATCCCACCAGACCCGACAAATGGTCAAACAAGACAAGCAAGTCATCTAAGTACCTAGTAGGCTGCTGGGGCTTGCTGGTTCGTCCGTGCTCCCCGTGCCAGCCAGCCAGCTGCCAGCCAGCCCAGCCAAGTCTCGTCAACCACCACCTCGCACCGAATTGAACGGCCAAACGCATGCTTACTTCGGCATAGGTGTCAACTTCCAGACTGCAAGTGGCCCGCCGGCCCAGCGCATGTGCGTCGTGCTGTGGCTGTGGATTAGGTTGTTCAGGCCTCCCCTGTACTCCCACTCCCTATCTCCGCTATACCTCTAATAAGGATCCGAGTATACAGCTTGAATCCATCACATTTCTCTTGTTTTTTAGGTATTATTTAAATAGGATTCTTTAGTATATTTAAAATATTATTATATAAATATATTAATTTCTCTTTTATAGAATTTTAATAATTTTATAAAATTAGCTTTATATTAAATAAAGTTAAGTACTCTTGCCAGCTACGTACACCTGCAAAGTTAGATATTAAATATAATTTATTGGATATTATTATTGCAAATTCTTTAAAAACTTTTCACAAATTCGCCCACACTACAGTAGCAACGCAGAACTAACTCTAAATCTCTTAAAAAGTATAGAAAAAGATTTACTATATCTATTTTACCCTATTTTTAATAGTGTATTAGTACTAAAGTATAGGTATAGTAAATAAAGTAATACTAATAAATATTAATAGTAAAAGTTATAGCTTTATATAAAGCTATCACTACTTTTATATAAGTTAGGGCAGCTTTATATTAATAATGCTTTATGTTAGAATCGCTACACATTCCGGGTCGCGACTAGCCGCCCGGAACCCACCGACTAGACCGGGGACCCTAACGGGACCCCTGATAGGACCCCTGACAGGTTAGTTATGCGATAAGCAGAGTTTTCACCGGCGCTTCTAATGGTATTTTTGTAGCTTATAAAGCCCTCTATAAAATGCCCCTTTAGATAGCACTAATATTAGTAGAAATTAAACCTTTTTATAAATACCTTTATAGACCCTATATTAAGTTACTAAGTCTTAGTTCTACCCTAGTATTTCTTAAAGAATTACTAGTATTCTGTTATGGTTTAGTCCTTGACCTAACCTTAGGCTGCATGCGGACGGACCGCGCCAGCTGGCACCCACCCTAGCGACGACCAACCAATATGGATGTTAATTAATTAGATCTTACTAACCTAATTAATATATATCCTTTTATATAGCTTTAGTGTAGCTAGTAAGGGATTTAGGCAACCGGTATAACTGCGCTAATATCTACAATAACCTAATTAGGTTAGTTTATAATAATTAATTAGGTTATTAAGGTTATAGGTTCGAGTCCTACTAGAACCTAGGCTTATAAGGACCTAAAGAGTAGGTTCCCTTAGGGGAGGCGTAGTATTAGTTAAAAGGGTAGGGAAAGTAAGGCTATATTATAGTTTAGTCTTTAACCTAACCTTAGGCTGCGTGTGGATAGACTGCGCTAGCTAGCACCTACCCTAGCGATAACTAACTAATATAGATATTAATTAATTAGATCTTACTAACCTAATTAATGCGTATCCTTTTGTATAGCTTTAGTGCAGCTAGCAAGGGATCCGGGCGACCGGTATGACTGCGCTGACATCCGCGATGACCCAATCGGGTTAGTCCATAACATATTCTAAGGAATACTAACACTAATTAGTAGGTTATATTATTTTTAAAATATTTACTCATAAATTTATAAGGAATTAGCTTAAAAGAGGTAAATCTCTCTATTTATAAGGGAAGTTTATACTAAAGGAAGATAGAGTGCGCAGTCTTATATAATACTTAGACTTCTTAAATATAAAGTCTTTTATATAAGAATTAGGTTATTCTTTACTAGTTTAGCTATTACCTATCCTTAAGTATAGAATTTATTATTATTTATT
>AFRA01000554.1:0-23291 GCA_000223055.1 Claviceps fusiformis PRL 1980
TAGTTTAATATATATTAATAATTATTACTTAACTTAAAAATAAAGCTATTTATACTTAAATTTTAAGTAATAGGTTTTAACAAATAAAAAACCATTTATTGTAGTTAATATTAATAGAGTTTAAATTAGCCTTTAACTTATATATTATAAAGCTTTATATTTATTATAAAAATTTTTTATTAAAAGTAGCTTATATTTAAATTATACTTAGTTAATATATATTAAGGTATTTATATAAAATACTTAGTTTATTATAGCTATATAATAGTATAATTTCTTAAGCTAAGTTATTATTAAAGTAATAGTTTTATAAAGATAGTATAAGTTTTATATATTACTTAATTAAGCTACTTATTTATAATACTAAGAATTTATTATACTATTTATATAAAAATAAATATTATAAATAGTATTATAATAAATAATAATTATTATAAACTAGCTTAAATAATAACTATAATATAATATTAATAAAGTTATTATTATTTATAAAAAGAAAGGAAAAACTACTATTTCCTTTTACTATATATTTATTTTATATATAATATATATTCATAGGGTTTACCCTATAGGTGCAGTAGGTTACCTTATACGCCCCTCTCCTGCTCCGCTAAGGATCTAAGCCTGTAGCTTAAATCCATTACATAATTTAATAATTAAAATAAAATAAATATAGTAAATGAAATAATTAAAATAAATAAAATAAATAAAATAAAGTAAAAAAATAAAGTAAAAAAAAAGGTAAAAAAAAGTAATAATAATAATAATAATAATAATAATAATAATAATAATAATAATAATAAAACTCCTTTTTGAAATCTTAATATAGAAAGTCATGTTTAGTCACAAGGGTCATGGTCTTCCCCCCTTAATCTTATCTATAATCATCATCATTTTAAATTCATCAAAAACATTCCCTTCAGCCTGCTACATCCCTGCCTACCCGTCTTGATCCATATCATCCCTTCATTCTCACATCGTCCATGTCTTGCACCTCCATCCACAGACGACAGTCCCTCTTCATCACTCACAGTCCGTGGACCTGCACCTGCACCTGCATACAGGCGTTTGCATATGTATGCACCTCCCCCGCACGCAACGGTACACGCACATCCAACCAATCCGCCGTCCAACTTCGACGGACGGGCTTCGCCGGACATGACGCTGTTTACGGACGAACTGGGTATATCTCGAATATATCTGACAAACACGTTTAAAAAAAAAACGTAATACTACAGGGTCAACACCTGGGATAACAAAGCTATACAAGGCTAGGATATGAAGCAGTCATGTGTTTTTTTTTTTTCTTGGTTGAATAGCTTACCCACTGCCAACTAGGTTAGCTTGAAAAGGTTGATGGCGATCCCTCTTGGCGGTCAAACGTACATTGAGTGGCCAAATACTTATATCTGTGAGACATGGCGGCCGCCATCAGCTCGACTAGAGGTAAGTAGACGTAGACGTAGGTAGACGTGAGTAGACGTAAGTAGACGTGAGTAGACATAAGTAAACGTAAGTAGACGTAAGTAGACGTAGTAAACGTAAGTAAACAAAAGTAGACACAAGTAACGTCTAAACGACAAGTGCAATAGCCGTGTAATACGCCAATTACAGCGATGGCAAGGCACGAAACTGCATGCCAAAATGCTAGGACTGTGAACGAAATACGCAGAAAAAATCAAAGCGCCTTTCTTTTGTCTTTTGTCTTTTGTCTCTTTGTTTAGCTCTATCAGCTGCTGAATCGCTTCTTTGATCGCTTCTTTGATCGCTTCTTCCATGGCTTCTCAGTAGCAACTTCAACAGCTTCCTTCATCGCTCCTTCATCGCTCCTTCATCTCTCCTTCATCGCTCCTTCATCTCTCCTTCCTAGCCATCTCCCATAATCTCATTGCAGGTGTAACAGTCTACAGCACTCACTACACATACAGTCAATACCAGGTAATCCCAAGACCTTGACACCAAGTTCATATGGCCGAGTGCCACTAGAGTCCCCTACCATGTTCTATACAAGACTGACCGCCGCCCCCTGCGCTAAGGGATACAAAAGTCAATCCAGCTGCCCAGGTAGTCCAACCGATTGCCAAGATCCTCCTGGCTCTTGTATATCTTCTCAAACTCCACAAAATTGAGACGGCCCCATCCGCCGCGCTCCTTGGCCGCCGCCTCGGCCACGGTAATCTGCTTCCAATACCGGAGAGTGGCGTCTGCTGGTTGCCTCACGGCAGGCTTTGACGTCTGCTGAGCGTGGGGCGCCGGTCGTGGTGGTGATGGCTTGTCGCGTGCCGCCCTGTTGGCCTCGGCAATGGTGTTGGGCCGGAATTGCGGCAGCGTTGGGTCGCCGCGTGACGCGTGCTCGGCATCTTGCCAGTCCCTGTCCGAGTCGTCGTCCGCATTGTGTTGGTCGTTGTTGTCGTCGCTATTCTTGTCGTCGCCATCTGGATTCTCCTTGTGGACAACCTCTACTTGGCTGTCGAGTTCGACGGCGTTGCGTGGCTCGCGTGGTGGCCCGTCTGGTCCGTCTGGCACGACGGTATAGCCCGTCTCAGCGAGCAATTCGCTCAGAGACCTTTCTGACGCCGGCTTCTCCGCACCCCCTTCAGACTCACCCCCAGACTCCTTTGCGTCGTCCGAGGCGGCCGTGTCGGGCAGCTCAATGGCGTCAATCTGCGCCTTGAACCTGTCCCGGTCGTCTGCCGTTTCTGCCGCGATGATGGCCAGATCCTCGGATTTTTTGAAGATGGTGTCGAGCAGCTCGTTGAAGGCTTGTTGTGTCACTTGGTAGAGAATTTCCTTGCCGGCATCCCGCTCGGCGTCGGGTATGTCCATGCCGCCCCAGCGCTCCGGCACGCTTCTGGAGGACGTCGACGGGTTGGACCTAATCTCCAAGTCGTCCGCGTCCTCGGCAAATCGGACTTTGGAGCTGGATCGCGATCGAAATGTCGGGGGCGATGGTTCCGACGATGACTTGAACTCGTCGGTGATTCGGTTGATCTTGACAAGAACATCTTCATCGGTTTCCCAATCATCTGGAGCCGTGCCGCCTTCCTCTTCGTCCAGGTAGAACTGACGTCTCTTCCATCGGTCATGCAAGTGTTTTCGCGCCATATCTCGGCGCTGTTTCTCCAAGCGAGGCGTCAGCTTGCGACTTTGCGCAGCTGCTCGGATTCTCACTTCGCTGTATGTGCGGCCCGCTCTCTCCTCCGTCTGCACGGTCTCGGTATCGTCGACCCCTCCATCTTCCTCCACCTCATCGCCATCGTCTTCGACGTCGCCGTCACCGTCGCCGTCACCATCTTCTTCACTCGCCTCGTCATTGGTGCGCTGAAAGATATTGGGTATTTCCTCCAGAGTCGTGGGCGGGTCCAGCAATGTTGACCAGTACGCTCTGTCCAGGCTCCCACCGCTTATCCGTCGCACCGTCCGCCAGTTTGTGTCCGTGTCGTTTCTGGCCAGCAGTCGACGGGGACGGCTTCCGCTGTCGTAGGCGAACAGGCTGGCCAGTATGTCCTCTCTGCTCGCAGTGTCTCCACGACTTTCCGTGAATGTTGCCATGCACGCGTCGGCCACTTCGACGCTGCCGTCTCGTCGATGAGTTTTCCCTTCAAATCGAAAACTGGAATCACCCTGTGGAATCCTTCCCTCCCGGCCAAAGAGGCTGCTCAGCGGTTGCCGACTCGATACTAGTTGTTGGGCCTCGGTACTAGCGAGAAGCTGGTCCTCCAGTCCATCGAGGATGTCCTTGTGCATTTGCTTGTACAAAACATAGTACGCCCTGAACATGCGCAGGAAATCTCTGCGATTGACGTATCCGTCCCCGTCAATGTCGTAGCCCTCAAACACTCTTTTCAGCTTATCTTTCCTCTTCCGATAGGACAAACCCTGCAGGAACTCGGCAAAGCCGATCAAGTCATCTTTATTGGAGTCGTAGAACGAGAACATGCGATCGTGTATCAGATTCGGCGCCGCGTGTCGAGAGCCTCCCGTCGGGACCAGACAGCGTTCAAAGGTCTTGCGGTCCATGGCGACGCACAATTCATCCGGGTCGTCCCTCCATTCTGTATTGGCCATGTACGTCCACTGCTCCCAAAAGGCCTCGAGTTCTGGCCGCTCAAAGCCAGTGTCTTTGGACAGCCTCGCTATCAGGCCGCGCGGCAGAGTGCGTCGGCAGCTGTCCGGATCACCGGTGTACCACACGGGCTGCATCTGCCTGGGACCAAAGGGCGGCGCCGGCACTTTGATCTTGTAAAAGATGTGTGTCTTGACGTGAACCCCCTGAGCTTCGCAAGTCTCGCACAGGTCAAAATCGGCACAGTTGGCGCATCGGTAACGAACTCCGCGTATGGGAACCATGCCGCATGAGTTACACTGGCATCCCCGATGAACGCATCCATTCCTCCGGGCGTTATCCTCGGATACCCGGAACAGCAAGTTGACAATGTTGTGCCCAGCTCGTTGCGGTGGCTGGAAGTCGCCCGGCCCGTTCCACCAATCGTCGCCGTTGTCGCCATCCACGAGGGTTTCCGCGTCGGCGGACGCTCGCAGATTTGTGTTTGTCAGATCGACGTTCTCGTCGCCGGGCGTGTCGGAGCGGGAGGGGCTCCATTCCCCCGTTGCGGATCGAGGACGCGAGCGACGAACGGCGTTGCTTCGGTGCAACGGAGCTCCGGTAGGCGTTCCCCGACGAGGGCCATCTTGTCGACTTTGCCAGACGTAGTACCCAAGACTTGCTGCGGCGGCCACAGAGACGGCGGCCACGGCGATACGTGGCCTCGTGAGGGTGTCGACAGAAGAAGTCGTGAGCCACATGGCTAGCTTTTAAGCATGGTGGACAGAGCAGGAGGCCGGGTCTAAGTTCTGCGAGCGATGACAAAGAATGTCCGGGTGAGAATGGAGAAAAGAAAACAAGAACGAAGGAAAAATCAAAAGTTTTTGGAAAATTCGTGCGGATTACATCCACAGATATCTGGCCTGATGAGCACGTTTTTTTGAGTTCACGAGCTTCAACGACGTTGAAAAGTGAGGCTATTGTTTGTTGTTGTCGGCGTGGGCAGTGGCACATCATAAATCGCAGGAAGCTACGACCGTCCAGGACCCGATAATAAAGGTGGAGACCTCGCAGCTCCCGACCCGCCAATGGAAGAATGGAATAATTCGATGATGGCATCCTTGGCAACGCAGCATCCATGATCCTCACGTAGGCAACGTCCTCTCATTTCTGCACTCCAAAAAGAGGCATCACCACCGCAAACCACGACAACCACAGCAAACCACAGCAAACTACAGCAAACTACAGCAAACTACAGGCTACATCAAAAATGGCAGATAAATTCCCGCCACCCACCATGCCGGGCCAACTGCCCTCGTCCTTTGATACTGACGAGTACGTATCCAATTTCCTCCAATTTCAGTTCCCATCCACGGCCAGACCCCCCAAGAATGATCCCGACGAAAAAAAAAAAATATGCATTTCAATCAATTGAAAAAAATAAAATAAAATAAAAATAAAGCAAGTAAAAAGAAGAAGAAGAAAAAAAAAACTCACAGAACCTTTCCCAGAGATTTCTACAACGAACGACCCATGCAAAAGCTCATCCGAAAGATCAAAGAAGAGCCCCTCGTCCCCCTCGGCATGGGCCTCACCGTCTTCGCCTTCGTAAACGCCTACCGCGCCATCCGCCGCGGCGACTCCCGCCAAGCCAACAACATGTTCCGCGCGCGAGTCGCCGCGCAGGGCTTCACCGTCGTCGCCATGGTCGCGGGCAGCATGTACTACAGCCAGGACCGGCAAAAGACGAAGGAGCTGCGCAAGCTCAAAGAGGAGCGGGACGCGGAGGAGAAGCGCCAGCGATGGATTCGCGAGCTCGAGGCGCGGGACGAGGAGGATAAGCTTATGCGGGCGACGTTGGAGGAGCGGAGGAGACAAAAGACGATGAGTTCTGCGGCGGCGGCGGCGGCGGCGGCGACATACGGGGAGGGGGAGGAGGTCGGAGCTGGCACGGGTGGTATTTTGGGCAAGATGGGCTTGTGGTCACAGGGTCAGGAGAAGCCTGGGATGGAGGCCGCTGGGGGGGCGGTGGATGCAGAGCGACCCGAGAAGAAGAAGAAGGAGAATCCCAAGAGCTCGTTGGGGGCGATTGGAGAGGCGTTGACGAGGGACAAAGAAGACGGATCGAAGAAATAGGGAACAAGAGGATTTTTTTTAAAAAAAAAAAAACAATGACGTGATGAATTCGGCGCTTGTACGATATACGTGTACATAGTAGGTTAAAATGTACCTGAAATGATTTTACTTGGAGGAATTACTGCGAATGCGTATTTTACATGAAAATAATGCCAGTTTATCAAAGTACTGTGAATGCATACTCGTGGTCCAAAAGCTTTATCCATAGTTACTTTATCCCCCAACGCCAAAACCGCCAACGTGCCACCCAAACGCCAAAGAAGAGATGGAATACATACATTGGTAATATATCCATCGGCCGTGGTGCTATGCCATGGACCCGCCACTGCGATTCGCACCTATCAAGCCAGCCATCTCCAGCAGAGCCCGATCCGCTTCAATGTCCCCCGTGCCAAGGTTAATCTTCCTTCTTCCTTCCGCTTCTCGCTCCTCCCAGGCCCATCTCTCCGCCTGGGCCTTGGCCTCGGCGTCCCCCCCGCATCCCCATACCTCCAACTGATCGATTTCGAAGCGGTCCTGAAAGTCGTATTTCCTGGAGATGCTCGTGCGGAAGGCCCCGCCGCGAGAGGTATAGTCGTGGTTGAAGACGCCAAACTCAAACGAGTCATTCAGGAGCAGAGAGACGGGTCCCAGGGAATTATGGACATCGGGGCGGGAGGACTTTCTCGGCTTGGGATGCGGCGCTCCGAATGACAGGCACGGCCGGTTGCCCGGCGGTTTGGTAAATGCGACGTAGTCGGTATTCATGGTAGATGCAGGAAACACATCGTGGACCGGTTCCAACTGGAACAAAACGGTTTCCGAGTCGCCAAAACATTCCTTGTGCGTGTGCCGCCATGGCTCGCGGATGAATACCCCAAATGTCACACGACCGCTCCGGGTGCCGTTTCTGAATCGTTTGGTGGGAAGACTGTCGGCAAAGGACCTTTCTTGGCCGCCGCTTGCGGTCTCGGAGAGTACAGTCCCGCTTACGAGGAGAAGAGTCGGTGCCCGCCAGTTGAACACCTTGGAGTCGAAGCTGCCCATGGAAAAGCCCGCATCACTTCCAGAATACAGTCGCCTGACTCTTCGAAATAAGGATGAGCCCGGCAGAAAGAGAGATATTTGGGCCAACATGTGATCATCCAATATGTCGCCTTTATCAGACAGTAACGGCTGGGCGGGCTTGGACGTGGGGCTGATGTCCTTGGTACCAGAGTCGTTCCGATGTTTGGAGAGGTCTAGGTTTTTGGAAAATAGAAAGTGCTCAAAAAGTGCATTAAAGCTGTTGAATAGGTTGGGAAAGAGAGTGGGGATTATCGTCTTGAACTGCCTGTACTTGATGCCAGGACTCGTCTCGACATCCACAAAGGCCGCCAAGATGCATTCGGCCGTCGCTCGGAGGCGATCGAGCTCGGCGCCGGCGACGCGGTCCGAGTATTGCGCGAGGCTCTCCTGCGCGCCCAGGGGAGCAGCCAGCAGCAGCAACATGAGCAACTTGCGGAAGTTATCCGTCGGAATAATGGCACCGTGAAAGCCTGGCGGACTACGTTGTTTGGCACTATCAGTAGGAATATCTAATAGCTCGTGTGCAGTGAGAACGAGATCATCGTCTTCTTCGCATGATTCGTCATCCCCAGGCAGATCGACGGCGAAACCGGCAGCAGCAGCAGAAGCAGCAGAAGCAACAGAAGTAGCATGAGCGTGTCTGCCGGACGCCTCATCAGGCGCGGACACTGTTTGTGCCGGAGAAGCATTCGCTTCTGAAGCCTTGCGATCGTAGACGGCCAGACTCTCGAAAATCAGCTTTGTTCGATCCTTGGATCCTCTTGCCAGTACGTGCTTGTACCGCTCTGTCATGATGACGATGACCATGATGAGCTGCGACAGCTCGAGAACTACAGGGGCATCCTGCAGAAAAGGGAAAGCGCCCAAGTATGATATCATCTGGAAGAGAACGGGGGACGCGCCAAGGATATCGGGAATCTCGAGGTAGCGAGCAATGGTCTCTTCCTTGACGTAGCGGACGGAACCCTGCTGATCGGCAAGGTTTTTGAATACATCTTTCAAGGAGTAGAATTCGAGCGATGTGAAGCATTTGTCTTTGAAACTGGCGGCCTACCGTCAATGTCAGCCAGGTCCAAGTGAATGGCGGATGGCGGATAGTGGATAGTGGATAGTGGAAGATGGATTCTTAGATGGGAGGATGACCAAGTTGATGGTAGAAAGGCAGATGGCAGAAGAGCAGGAAGACACAAGGTACAACCGCAACTCACAAGCTCATGGGCGAGGTCCTCGCGAGACCGTTGCCGCGGACGGAGATGGGCATCTGAGTGACTCTGACCCATGGCGTGTTCGCGAGAGCGAAAGCGCAGTTGGGGCAGGGTGAGGATTTCCTATGAGCAATGAATTATCAGAGGTTTGATTGCGACGATACATGGGTTTTCTTTTTCTTTTTCTTTTCTTGGTTCCGAGCAGAGGGTTGGACGACAAATTCTTGAATCGATGTGTACCCCAGTTGTAACAGAAAAGGCCGTGCATGTGCAGCAATGTCTAATGTTGCCTCCCGGCTGTTGGTTGCTGCGGTACGTCAAGTTCCAGTCATGCCGGGTTGGTCAACGACGCACGTCACTGGCAGCGGGCAGCGGGCAGCTGGTAGCTAGCTGGCAGCTCCACCAGCTCCACCAGCTCCGCCAGCTCCACCGGCAGGTGCAGCCACATGTCAGCTCGACTGACCAGGCACGTGATTCATCACCTCATCTGCTTACATATTACCTCTAGGTACCTAGGTAGGTAGGTACATATTTTATACTGTGCGATTGCATATAACTAGGTAGGCGTACTTACACATGCATATGTGCGAATCATTAGGCAGCGATAAGAATATCCTCTTCCCCCACACTTCTACCCGCGTTCATCGCAGTATTCAGACAAACAACTGATTACCCTTGCAAAAAGCGTTTCGAAACGTACTGTGTGGGCCGGAGACAGGTCAATCAGCCGAATGGGGGTACCTGGGAACATTGAATGGCCTAGAACACCTTGTACCTGGAGCTTGTACCTCGAGCACGGACCATCTCCACCAGAAAGACCCAGTGCACAGTGTCCAGTGCACAGTGTCCAATTACAACCCACACCCTCGGGCCCAGAATCACAAACACGTTAAGAATCTGGATAGCTCACGATCCCAAGACCTCATTGCGCAGAACCAGACTTTTACATACAGCAGATTGCAGAGTCATGGGCAACTGCGGGCGTATGGGCGCCGAGACCATCCTACCTCGACCTCTCCGGGTCTCTCGAGTCTCCTCTCTCTCGGATGGGTGCGGTTCTGCGCTGCTGTCCCGATATCATCCCGCGCCGACTACAGCACCATGCATGGTAGGATGAGCATGACCAGGATCTCCCCGACGCTGCCTCTAGGTTTGCAAGAATCCATGAGCTAAAATCCATTTAACCTCAGGGCGCGCCGGAATCGCCGGAGAGGGAACGACTGAACGCCCACATACACTTGGCTCGAGGGAAAAAAAGAAAACACCCCTTTCATGTTCATTGGTACTTACAAATACGACTATAAATACTTACCTACCTACTAGGTACTGACCTACTTACTTACTTGGTACTTTCCTACCTGCTTGGTACGCGGCAAACCTTCCCTCGTATACATAAAAAAAATGCCGCCTTGCCGCATCTCCCATCTCATCTCGGAGACTCTCCACCCCTCCTCAAACACCAACCGTCCCCATAAAGTTCCTCACTGTGCTCAGCGGCCCAAGACGTGCCCGTCTATACCGAAAGAGCCGTAGGTCCGAGGGAACTCTAATCACCTGAACGTTCAGGATGGATGGATGGGCCACACGACAGCGATTGTCAGGACCGGACATGTACGCCTGTAACGGGGTGCGTGGAATTCTTGGCCAACGCGCACTCGCCGTCGTGGACGGGTTCGTCTGCGCAGAGCAAGATGATGAGTGATGGTCTTTCTCACCACGTACCCATGTAGGTCTACGCGTAGTGTTTGACACGCCGTGGCATCGTCACCAGCTTAGTTGTGTTGAAGAATATACCTTTTTAGAGTCTTTTTTTTTTTTTATTGTTTTTCGGAAAGAAAGGGCATTGATATAAAGTAACTCAGCAATGAAGCAAGGAGACCAATCGTAGACGTGAAAAGCATGTCTGATATGCTTTCTGACGTGCCTAAACTAAAAAAAAAAACAGCTCAAGACAAGGAAACAAAACTCTAGACTCAAGTCTGCGATCCACAAAGCAAGAACAAACTTCGTCCGGCGTACAAAGTCGGACAAACAGGACCATGTAAGTTATTTGTACAACCAGAGACCTACCTCGGGTGATGGGCCTGGGATTAAAGAGACAAGACACGCGATGGCAGCCTATTTCCAAGGTTTAAATTCGCCACGCTTGGCAGGGCGGCCGAAATGTTCTTGATGGGATGACGTTTCCGCTCAAATCCCATGTAGTTTCAGTACAAAGCTCAGGCTCTTGTGGCTGCCTCGCGTTGACGGTTCATACGGCGCCGATGAGGTCAGCGAAGGCACGATGGCTTGCGTTCAAAAATGCGTCAAAGCCGGTATTGTAGCTTGCTTCAGACTTGCGTAAACCGTGCAATCGGCATCGACTCTATACCCGTATATTCATTTTTCAGGGAACATGAACTGAAACCACTGGATGTCGACTATGATTGTTTTGTTTTCATTTGTTCATGAGCTTGGTTTGCATGAATACTTGTGCATATGCTTGTGCTAATGCTTGTTAATGCCTGCGTTCAATGCATTACTACCGTACGAGATGCCAGATTTTGCTTCGCACATGTCTCATATCGATTATACTGATGGACTTGTCCCACGTCCTTGTCGTCTCCTTGGTAGAAAACGGGGAAGCATCTACGGGCAGCAAGACCAGTAAATGTAACACATGAAGGACATGATTGGGCTGTATCAAAGTTGACCTGCACAATACACCAAATCGAATATTCATCATGGCATTTTTCATTGGCCATTGTCATTTTCATTGTCATTGTCATTGTCATTTTCATTGGCCATTGTCATTTTCATTTTCATTTTCATTGTCATTGTTGATTGTGCGTCATAGTCATCATGTATGAAACTGTTTGCCCTAAATTTACACATGGAAGAGCGGATAAGAAGAAGGAAAATACTAGAAAGGAAAATCGACATGGAGAAGGGAAACAACACGAAGAGGGAAAACAATATAGAGAAGGAGAAACAACATGAAGAAGGAAAAACAAGATGGAAAAGTAAAACCCATGGAGGAAAAATAACGTGAAAAAAAAAAGAATAAAATAGGACAAAAACAGCTATTCACTTCCCGTCCCACTCCTTCACCATATAGATGGTCTGGTTTCCCTTCTTCAGTACAGACTTCACCGTAAATGCAAATAATGAAAAAGTCCATGATAACTCGCTTCTACGGTCAGAAATGTGTATAAACATTGCCAACAGTCCTCATAGTCCATCCACCTCTTTTTCCGCAACCGATCGGATCAAGCGCTCATATTTGGTCTGTGCCTCTTGCTCCGGGTCTCGAAGCTTGACTTTCAGCGACGGGTTCATGGCCTTCTTGTCGCCCCTACCGCCTCCATTGCTATTGTTGCCGTTGCCGTTGCGGCGTGTAGTCCAGAGCACATCCGGCTTCGGCGTAGAGTTCTGGTCCGTTTCTGGCTCAGACTTGGGCGATGGACTGCTTGCTTTGGACTCTTCGATGGCGCCTACTCCCTCTTCTGGGTCCAAGTCGGCACGTGGTAGTCTCATGGCCAGCAGAACATACTCTGCACGCGTCATATTGTCCATGACGTCGTCCATATAACGTCGGACTTCATCCTGGGGCGCCACCACGCGCGCCAGGTTCTCCAGATGTCGTCCAGAACTGGTTTGCAGCCGAATGGTGACGGGCTGATAATAATCCAGGTTTGGGTCCCCTCCGTACTCCGAGGTGCTTCCTTTTCGGACAATGAGAAAGGATGCAACAACTTGTTGGCCCGACTTGGTCGGCAGAAATTCCAGAATGCTGTACTTTGGAAACAAATACCTGTCCCCCGAGCCAAAGTCGAAGACCACCGCCGATGTATCAGGCCGGCTCGCAGGTGGTGGCGGACCCTTGGAACGAAGAAGAGCCTGCGAGTGACTATTGCTCTGCTGCTGAGTCGACTTTGGCGTGCTTGTTTTCTGGTGGGAGCCGCCGCCGCCGCCGCCGCCGCCGCCGCCGCCCCCGACAGTAGGTCCACTTGTAGCCGATGCTCGCAGTGGTGGAGCTCCCGGCAGAGGAGCTTGTGGAGCAATTTTCGCGTCTCGGTGGAGTCGATCCAGGATTTGCTTCAGATCGGTCGCGTCTGTGAAGTCCGTTTTGTCCGCGGCAATGCGGCGAATCATGTCTTTGGTACGCTGATCCTCGAGTGCCGTCTTCACCAGTAGCACAACCAGTGGATCACTTCGCGGAGGTGGTCGCAGTTCCGATGACTTTTGATTGGGATTGGATGCCAGGACAATGTCCAAGATGGTTCGGACCTCGTCTGCAAAGTACTTGACGGTCCGTCCATCCACAAGAAGCCGATCCGCCGAAGGGCCTTGCTGGCCACCCGTCTGCTTGTATTCTGCACTGAGATCGTCTATGATCTTCTGGAACTTGGCCAGTTCCCCGGTCTTAGCCTCTCCAATGGCTACCCGCTTCATCAACTCACGTAATTGCGGATCTTTTGATGCCTTTTGAGCAAGCAGCGCGATGACTGGATCGTTGGCTGCCGGCTTTGCGGGCGCCGCCGTCGCCGCCCGTGCGGCTGGAGCACCAGTCGTTGGGGCACCAGCCGGAGCGACTGGTTTGCCCTGGGCAGGTGACGCAGACTGGTTCAGGGCACAAGCAGCTGGACGAGGCGTTGGACGAGGAGCCGGACGAGGAGGAGCGGCGACCTGTGTCGGGGGGGCCCTTGTTGCCGGAAGAGGAGCTTGGGCTGGAGCGGCGCGCGCTTGAGCAGAGTCAGTCGCACCAGCTGCCGGGACCGCGCTCTGAGATACTGTGTTCGAGGACTGCGGAGGCCGGTTCTGATTCAATCCGGCCGTGGGCAGTCGCTGTGCCTGGCTTTGATGAGCCAGTGTAGGTGACTGTTGGTTCTGAAAATTGGGCACGGGTGCAAAAAATGACTGAGATTGGACCGTAGCGCCTGGAAGAAGGGGAGGAGGAGGAGGAGGAGGAGGAGGAGGAGGAGCCGCCGGTGGGGGCGCCATATTGGCAGATGCAATGCTTGACGCAGGAGCCGGGACCAGCTTCGATACTGGAGCAGGCGTAGCTGTTGCTGCTACCGAGGCAGTGCCCATTGGCGATTGTGAAGTCGCTGGCGGCGCATTTACCAGATTTGCGGAGGCTGGGTTCGCCAGCGTAGCAGGCTTAGGCGACGTGGTGGACAAAGCAGTGCCTGCTGGCAAGGGGTCGCGAAGCGCTGTTGATCCCCCGGGCGTTGTTTTTGTTTTGGTTGTTGCATCGACTGGAGCAGCAGGCGTCGGACGAGGAGGCATAGAGCCGTTGTGGGGACCATATTGTAGCACAGGTCGTGCAGGAGCCGAGGAAGTTTGTTGAGAAGTGGGATGACCTGGGAGTTGAGGTGGTTGTCCGGCTTCCGAGATCGTTTTGACCTGTTCGTGCTGTTGCTGTTGTTGCTGCCGTGGCTGCATGTGCGTTGACGCCGGAGTTTGTATCGATTGTGTTGGCTGAACATGGGCGGGAGATTGTGGTTGCGGCCTTGGGTTGAATCTCTCCTGTTGATGAGGCAGTAACTTGGATGTCTTGACGGCAAACATGGTTGCCTCGACGATATGTGGCTCAATGGTGATTGTGACCATTCCAACCTTCATCATGCTGTCCTTGGGAGGATTGTTGGCATCCTCCTGCAGAACACCTTTGCGCTTGTGTGGTTTGGTCCAGAATTTCTCAAACAGGCCTTCGTTGATCCATTTGTGTCGCGACCGGAGGATAGATTCGGACAAGACACCACTGTGAAGGGAGGACAGAAGAGAAAGAAGAGAATGTGTCAGGGCATGACAGAAGGACCATCTCGGGGGAGGGACGGAGTGATCGACTTACCTCTCCGTCAGCGATTGATATTCTTTATCCGACAAGTCGGCGGCCTGAGCCTCTTCAATGGTAGGCAGCGGTTTCCCGACTTCAATGGACTTGGGCAAAGGAGGCGGTGGTGTTGGAGGCGCTGGCGGAGGTGTGGGCTCTCGAGGAGGGAGTTGGACGACGGCTGGTGTGAATCCGCGCGTCGAGACATTTCTCCTCTTGTTTGCTTGTTCATGGCGAGCCGCAGCTCTTGGAGGCAATATGCGCTTCTTCTCCATTCCTCACGGCAGCGCAAGGCCGAGGGCAGCGAATTTGCGACGGTCGGATTAGTCGAGAGACGATATGAAACCCATTTTTTCAAGGTGCCATTGGTGGTCGGTCTTGCAGAGTCTTGGAGAGTCTTGCAGAGTCTTGAGGAGTCTTGCAGAGCCTTGCAGAGCCTTGCAGAGCCGGCAAGAAAAAAAAATCAGGTGAGGAAATGGTGAGCAGGAGGGAACGAGAACCGCCTTGGAGGCAATAGGTAGAGGTGACGAGTGTTTCTGTCGACACTAAAATGCAAGACAAGTGACTGCCACGACGAGGACATGGAATAATATCCGAGGCAAGCGGTTGAGCTTGGGAGACAACAGCAACCCAAGGGCAATGAGGCAGAGGAAGCTATCCCGAGGCTTCTTTAGTGTGTTGAACGTCTCGACAGCTAGAGCTGCAGCAGAGCGAGGAAACCGGCGGATCGGTCAAATCTCGTGGCAGTCGCTGAACAGAGGCAGATGCAGCTAGCGTATCGAGGAGCGACGAGTCGCGATTCGCATGTCGATAGACGCATTTATGATGGCTGCGTGGTTGCGAGGTTGCGTGGTGGTGGTGTGGTGATTTGTGTGGTGATTGTGTGGTCGGGTGGTTTTTGGTGGCGGCCCAACCTGGCTGTGGTTCCTGGAGTGGCTGGGCTGACTAACAATGGTGAACTGACAGACACATTGTACGATTTGATTTGCTGATGTATGCAACATGAATGCAGCTCCAATAGTGACGCTTGCTCCTTCCTCGGACCGGAAGAGGAGCTCCTGACCATCCACCAGTCAAGTCAAAGCCCTCAGACCCACCGAATCAACGTATTCTGGACCCCAGTACTACTTACCTAGTAGGTACCCACCAGGGCTCTTTCCCGTGTCTCGATCCGGCCCGGCTGGATTTCTAGGTACTCAGCAGGTAGGTACTTAGTATCTACTACTTTCAAGTTAGTACTAGGTAGTGCCTACCTACTTGGTAGTACCTACTAGGTACCTACTAGGTACCTTACTGGTAGAAAGCCATTCATACAACGGCTCGGCTTGTTTTGCCTGCTGTCGTGATCCAATTGACTCGGTCGTGCTTCCACGGCTCGTCGAGACTCTCAAATCCCACGGTTCGTACGCATTGCGCAGACCGACTGACACGGCTCAATGCCCATTGCTTCATCACCCACTGCTCACTAGCACCATGGCACGGTCACTGATGCACACGGCGTCGTTGGCCGTCACGGCTCCCCTTGCGCTTTATGCCGTCTTCTGGTCACTTGCCGCCATACCCTTTTTCCAACGACAGTGAGTTGAGCGGTGGTCAAGGCCTTCTTCTCGATTTTGACTTTGGTTTTGACTCTGTGCTGGCGACTTGCGTCTGATGCTTGCAATCAAAAGCTTCTTGTACGCCCACAAATTCAACACGCTGTTCTGGTCGGATGTCAATGAGCCTGAGAGATGGGGGTTTGAGAGTAAGTCGGCTGTTTGGTCTCGGAATTGAACCACACGGCTCTTTTCACAGAAGAAGAAGAAAATGGACAACAATATTCTATATATATATATGACAACTTCCTGGTTCGAAATCTTGATTCCATTTCGTCTGACAAGTCATCTTCTTCCTCTGCCTCAGAACATCAAGTCGCTCCGTTTTATCTACATACGCCAGACGACAACTGGATCTACGCATGGCATGTGTTGCCGCTACAGCTCTACCAAAGACATGAGGATCTCATCATCGGTGGCGCCTCATCATCGGTGGCTCCTCGTGACATAACGACCACCGAGTCTTTCCGACTTCTCAAGTCGGATCCCAATGCAAAGTTGATCTTGTACTGTAAGCACGACTGTTGGTCGCATACAAGTCCTCTCGCGCTAACCATTTGGCTCGCATAGTCCATGGTGTTAGTCCGTCCCTCCTCTGCTTGGATAATTTTTTTTTTTTTAAAAAAAAAAGTAAGAAAAAAGAAAAGAAAAGAAGAAGAAGAAGAAGAAGAAAACGCAGGAAATCGATAGAAATCAGTGACGCAAAGTTTGCTGACTCTGGAGCCAATTAGAATGCTGGCCATGTCGCTCAGATGTACAGGGCGCCCAGCTATCACTCTCTGACAGACACATCATCCTATCATGTCATCGCCATCGATTACCGAGGGTTTGGTCACTCCACGGGAATCCCCAGCGAGCAAGGTCTCATTCAGGACGCCGAAACTCTTGTCGAATGGGCTATCAAGGTGGCAGGCATACCTCCGAGTCGGATTGTTTTGTTTGGTCACAGTCTCGGCACAGCTGTGGCAAGTGGTGTAGCCGAGCGGTACGCGGACAGGGGCATTGAGTTCGCCGGCATCGTTCTCGTGGCCGGGTTTAGCGACCTTTCCAATCTTCTCGTGGGTTATCGGATAAGTGGCGTTTTCCCTGTCATGGGGCCACTGGTTGCGTGGCCCTCGGCCGTAGAATTCTTGAAAGGAGCTGTTGTAGACAAGTGGCATTCGGCCGATCGATTGGCCCGCATCGTCCGTCAAACACAAAATAGGCTGCGACTTGAGTTGATACATTCTTATCATGATTGGGATATCCCATGGCAGCATGCAGACGTGTTGTTCCAGGCAGCAGCCAACGCAACAACGGCCGGGCTGACGCAGCAAGCGTTCGACAAGTTCAAGGAGGGCGTCACGAAAGTGCGGCCCGGCAATGAAGGGTTGACGGCCGTGGTGGAAGCGAGTCCGGATATCGTCATCCGACAGCAATTGATACTGCATGGCGGTAAGTGTGTCGTGGGACTGTGGGAAACCCGAGAGTGGGTATTGGGAGTATCGTGACACTAACGGTAAACCGTGGTAGGGCATAACCAAATTGTCACCTCATCGGCAGTTTTAAGAGCGGTCATGAGGTGCTTTGACGAGGTGTAAATGTATCGAGTCTGTTGGCCACAATCCATACAGCCGGCTGAAGGCGCAACTCCAGCATGTCCATAGCTAGGTAGCTAGTACGGAGCCCATGGAAATGTAGATGCGTTTACGCGGGCAGAGTATAGACTGCCTATAGAGACGGAAATAGATTTGCTTGAGCAGGTTAACGGTCATTTGCATGAATTGCATGAATACTGGATGAGGCGGACGTGAGACGAACGTGATCTGAAGCCAAGAGCTGGTAGGCAGCCGCGACGCTCATCTTGACCAAGGTCGCGAGATGACGTGAAATCAAATCTTGCGTATATCATATATACCCAGGTACCTGTGTGTAAATACAAGTTAGACGGCGAAAGAAGAAACATTGGAAGGCCAGGTACAGCCGTTGACCCCGCAGTTGCAAGTCGGCAGTCCGGACTGGGCAGAGTCAGAAACCCCACCACGGGACGCCACCATGACAGATGGCACCATCCCACATCCCAACATCCCCCCCCAAAAAAAAAGGCATCGAGAGCTTGGTAGCTCGCGTCGTCCTGACCATGCCAACACAAGAGTCCAAACCGGTCGAGCCCGTCGTCGACAAGGGCAAGCAAGTCGACGACGCCGAGTCGGCATCAGAGGCAGAGGCGGACGAGCCCGCCGCAGCAGACGGCACCACCACCACCACCACCACCACCACCACCAACGCCACCTCCTCGGGCAAGAAGAAGAAGAAATCGAAGCGAAAAAAGGCCAAGCAGCTCCTGTCGACCAAGCCAGAACCAGAGGCCCACGACGAAAAGATCAAAAAGGCCATTGACGGCCTGTCGCCCGCCCAGATGAAGGACCTGATCTCGCTCAACCCGGGTCTCATGCAGGACATGGCCGCCCAGTCCGGCACGTCGGATCCCTCGCCCGACCAGGTCGCCGCCATGCTCAAGGGCCTGAAGCTCTCCGACGTCATGACCGGGCTGGCCGCCAGCGGCAAGAACGTCAAGGACATGGGCGCCTACAAGTTCTGGCAGACGCAGCCGGTGCCCAGGTTCGGCGAGGAGGGCAGCAAGCTCGAGGAGGGTCCCCTGAGGGTGCAGACGGTGGACGAGGTGGACAAGGAGCCGCAGGCGCTGGTGGCGGGCTTTGACTGGGTCACGGTGGACTTGGCCAACGATGCCGAGATGAAGGAGGTGTACGAGCTGCTGAACGGACATTATGTCGAGGACGACGAGGCCATGTTTCGCTTCAACTACATTCCCGAGGTGCTCCGATGGTAAGCAAAGCGCTTGTTTCTCCTCTTTTGGCTTGTACTTGCACGGCAACGTGCGACCATCCTGCGCGAATGACGAGGCTAATCTGGACTCCTTTTTTTTTCTCTCGTCTTCATCTTCTTCAGGGCCATGATGGCACCAGGTTGGCAACGCAAGTACCACATTGGCGTGCGAGCCACGCAATCCCGAAAGCTCGTGGCCTTCATCTCCGCCATCCCCGTCCGGATCCGCGTCCGCGGCAAGACCTTCACCACATCCGAGGTCAACTTCCTGTGCGTGCACAAGAAGCTGCGCGGCAAGCGCCTCGCCCCCGTGCTCATCAAGGAGGTGACGCGCATCAGCAACCTCGACGGCATATGGCAAGGCCTGTACACGGCCGGCGTCGTGCTGCCCCGGCCCGTCAGCACGTGTAGATACTACCACCGCGCGCTCAACTGGACCAAGCTGCACGAGTGTGGCTTCAGTCCCTTGCCCGCGGGCAGCAAGCCGCAGTATCAGATTCGCAAGTATGCCCTCCCGGACGAGACGGCCACCAAGGGCCTGCGCCCGATGCAGGAAAAGGACGTGGATGCCGTGGTTTCCCTGTTGACGCGCTACCTGGCGAGGTTTGACATGGCGCCCGAGTTTACGGCCGAGGAAGCCAGCCACTGGTTTATTCCGAACAAGGACGCCAAGCAAGTCATTTGGTCCTATGTTGTTGAGGTACGCCCGTTTCTCTCTCTCTCTCTCTTTTTGTTTTTTTTTTTTTTTTTTTTTTTTTTTTTTTTTGTTCCTCTTCTTCTTCCTCATTCGCCTCTTTACTCCCGTCCCATAACTCACACCCCAAACAGGACAACAACAAAAAAATCACCGACTTCTTCTCCTTCTTCTGCGTCGAATCCTCCATCATCAAGAACAACGACGTCATCCGCGTCGCCTACCTCTTCTACTACGCCACCGAAGCCGGCCTCGCCACCCCCCCCGACAAAACAGCCCTCAAGACGCGCCTCAACGCCCTCGTCAACGACGCCCTCATCCTGGCCAAGAAGGCCAAGCTGGATGTCTTCAACGCCCTCACGCTCATGGACAACGCCCTGTTCCTGGAGCAGCAGAAGTTTGGGGGCGGCGACGGCCAGTTGCACTATTACCTGTTTAATTACCGGGCCCATCCGATTGCGGGGGGCGTGAATGCCCGGAGCCAGCTCGATGAGGAGAATCTGAGTGGGATAGGGCTCGTGATGCCCTGAGTCGGGGGCTTAGCGCGTGGGGTTACCGGGATTCAGAAAAGTGTAGTTGGACGGGTTTTGAAAAAAAAAAAGATGGAGTTCGGCCGGAGAGGACGGTGGGTGGTGTCATGGGGAAAATGTGTACATTGCATGTGTGTACATGTCCAAGCTGAACAAGAATTACATTTAGCAAGCACTATAGTCTATATTAAACCCCCCCCCCCCTTTTTTTTTTTTTTTTTTTCCTTTCTCTTACAAAGTAAGTCTTCGCTTAGCTGGCATACGTAAGGGATGACCTACTGTCTGGTGCATATAGGACGGTATTTATCATGATGATATAGTATGTATACATGTTACGTCGGGTAGTAGCGGTCTGTGTCGTCAAGCGGGAGGGGGACCGTAGGCACATCCAGTGGGAGTTGGAGAGTCTTATTTCGGGGATGAAGGAGGGGGGGATGGACATGTACAGGGGAAGACTGGGGAAGACAAAAGAAAAGAAACTAAGCAACATTTTAAAAGGTATAAATATACAAACATGATGTAAATGAAATACATAGAATATAAAGAAAACATAAGAAATATCTAAAAGGATATATAAAGGATATATAAAGAAAATATAAAGAAAATACAAGTAAAATATATACAAAGTAAAAAAGTATAGAATATATATAAGAAAAGGGAAAAAATAGAAGAGTATTAAAAACAAAAAACAAGAAAACAATCATACAAAAACCCTAAACCATTTACAACTTCCCCCACGCCCCCAACCTCTCCGCCAAATACTCATTAAACCACACACTTCTCTCAAAAATAGGCGCATGTCCCATGTCCTCCACAATGAGGCGCACGCCGGGCTCCAAGCCCGAGATGAGCCTCTCCCCGTTGCTCACGGCAATCATGTCATCCAGCCTGCCGTGCATGACGAGGATCCTCTCCCGGCCGACGGCGTCGCCCATCTTGGCCAGCTGGGCGGGGCTCTTGTAATGGCCCGCGGCGGCGGCGAGCTGGCAGAAGAAGCCGGCGCGGGAGTACTGGCCTTCGGTGTTGTTCCGCTTGCGCAGTTCCAGGGCCTGGAATCGCTGGAAGTTGGAGTGGAAGCGGGGGTATTCCCCGTCGGGGGTCCCGGCCGCCGGGCGGCACTTGGGCGTGGTGCGTGGCGAGGGCAGCACGAGGGAGTCGTCGGGTGCGGCGAGAAAGGAGACCGGGAATACGCTCAGGGCGGTGTCGTGGATGGCCTGTTCGTTGGTCTTTGGGCGGAAGAGCTTGAGGCGGGACCAGAGGGCTTGGGGAAGGGGCTTGCCGCTCTGGACGTGCGACGAGGTGCAGATCAGGGAGAGGGACTGGATGCGCCGGGGCACGAGGCAGGCGAGTTCTTGGGCAATCATGCCGCCGAGGGAGATGCCGACGACGTTGACTTGGCGCAGGGAGGTCCAGCCGACGTGGTCAAGGAGCTCGACGACATCACGAGCCATTTCGGAGGTGGTGTAGCGACCGACGGGGGCGCCGCTGCGGCCGACGCCGCGATTGTCAAAGACGAGAACCGAGTATTTGTCGCCGTGGGTGTGGCCAAAGTAGAGGGTTTGCGGTTGCCACGCGGTATAACAGCCGCCGAGGCCCATGATGAGCTGGATGGTCAGTGAAATGTGTTGTGAGAGAGTATCAATACGAGTCTGTACAGGGAATATAGCACTAAAATAGTATATAAATACTAGAGAAGGAAAGTATAAAAAATATCATAAAATTCTAAAACAAAAAAAAAAAAACATGAGAAAGTAATAAAAAAGATAGAAAATATAGAAAAATAATACATATAAAAGGGATAATGTATATATATAAATTAAAACAAACCTATCAAAGAAAAAGTTTAAAAGTCAAAAAATACATACCACAATCTTAGTCGCCCCCTCCCCATGAATCTCCCAATACAAGTCCAGAGGCCCGCCTCTCCCCTCCGCAACGGACACCTCGCCACACGAATGCGGCTCGAGACCCCACAAGGCGGACTCGTACGCAGGATGGTGCATCGTCTCCTCGCACGAGGGGAATGTGTATGTCCTAGCAATTGACGATGAATCAGACCTGACCTTTGCGCCATTGTTGATGGCGGGGGCGGGGGTGTACTTACGGGTTTGACATTGTGGAGGGGGGGAGTTGTATGGTTGTATGGTAAGCAGGTGGGAAGCCAGAATAAAGAGGAGAGAGGAGGAGGAGGAGGAGGAGGAGGAGGAGGAGGAGGAGAAGAAGATGAAGAAGAAGAAGAAGAAACGGGGTAATGGGATGGCAGGGGATGGAAAGGTGGTGTAGCAAGAGGAGTAGATATGCGTGTCTGTGGTTGGGAGGACCGAGATGTAATGTGTTGTCAATTGGTTTTTGGATGGACGGAATGGAAGATGGGAGATGGATGATGGAAGATGGATGATGGAAGATGGATGATGGAAGATGGATGATGGAAGATGGATGATGGAAGATGGATGATGGAAGATGGATGATGGAAGATGGATGATGGCTGATGGCTAATGGCCAATGGATGTGATTTGTCAGTCGAGGACGGGAACATGCAGGGTTGGGTGACATGCGTCAACTGGCTGGGCGCGACTTGAGCCTCCCCGGGGCCCTGGAGCCTGGAGCCTGGAGCCTGGAGCCTGGAGCCTGGAGCCTGGACCCGGGGAGATGCACCAGTGTGGAGCCACGCGCCAAGCCACTGGGTACCGGACTGGGTGCATGTGTCAGCAAGAACGAACCAGACACGAATCCAACAAGTACTAGGTACTAGGTACCTAGTCCTCAGATACCGAGCGATACGTTTTATCCCGTTTCATCCCCTGCCAAAGTACAAGTATACTCTACATAATAGCGCCAGCCGAGGAAAACACGCTGGCCCTTCAGCCCTTCGGCCCCTCATCGCTTATGCCGTCACCTCCGTCTTCCCGAGCTTGATCACGCGCAAGCACGCGCACACGCTCACGCAAGCACATGAATTGAAACCCCCCATTCTCCTGAAAAGCTGAAGCGGCCCGATCAGGCTATCGCTGTCCAGCCAGTCGTCGCCCCTGCACCTCTCCCAGCGCCCTTGTGCCACTCAAGACCGCAACCGCGCCGACAAGGCCCATGACCGGCAGCGTCTGGAACAAGTTCCATGCGCTGTAGTACAAAAAGAAGACGCCCTCCATGGCAAGGACGGAGCCGAAGAAGAGCACGTGTGCAAGCGGCGCGTTGCTCAAGGCCTGTTTTGCGTGGCAAACGTTGCCGCCGAATACGATCCACTGTAGGGTGTTTATAATTGTTAGCGCGACTTTCTCTCTCCGTGTGTGTGTGTGTGTGTGTGTGTGTTATTTTGTTTTTTTCTTTTTTCTTTTTTTCTTTTCTTTTGTTTTTCTTTTTTTTTTTTCTTTTTTTTTTTTTTTTTTTTTNTTTTT
>AFRA01000555.1:0-23270 GCA_000223055.1 Claviceps fusiformis PRL 1980
AGTCCATAACACCTACTAATTATAAGAGTATTAGGGCTATTAGCTTTTATTATAAGGTTTTAATTCCTATAGAAAAAAAACCTAAAGCTTAAAAACTAGCCCCTAAGACTATCCCTAGAAGGTTATTAGCTAATTTAGGCTCTAAAACCTACTTAATTTATACTTCTTTTAAAAGACTAGTTACTAAAACTAGCTTTACAAGAATTATAAAACCTATAGGCCCTATAAATTTAGGCCTTCTTAGGTTTTTTATAGGGGATATCTCTTTAGAGGGGGATCTAAGTGCCCCTTAGAACCTTCTATAGAATAATTCCTTAGAGGGGGAAAATAACTAAAATAGTAGTATTCTTATTAAGGATTACCCTATAGTATCTTCTAATTAGATAGTTAATAAAAAGCCTGAATTAATTTAGAGTCCTAGGGACTGTTATGGACTAGCCTAGATGGCGACTGCAATCTAGTGTCGATGAAGTTATTATTATCTATGAGGGGGAAGGAAAGGTTACTATCCCCCTCCACTATGTGTCTAGTTTATATATAATGTATGCTTATAGGGTTTACCCTTTAGGTAAGGTAGGTTACCTTATATGCTCCTTATATACTCCTTTTTTATTCTACTAAGGATCTAAGCCTTTAGCTTAAATCTATTATATAGCCCCCTACTATGCTATTCCCTAGCTATAAGATAGTTAGTAAATAGTTAGGTTATAATAATACTATTAGGTTATAAGTAATATACCCTACTAGGTAGAACTATATATTTTAGCTAGTTTTAATTTAGCGCCTAGTATTAATAAAATAAAACCTAAAATAAAAACCTAAATAAAAAAATCCTAAATTAGTAAGTTAATTATATTTTAAATATTAACTATAAATCTCTTAGTTAGCTCTTTTAAGCTTATTAGTATTATTTTATTATTATCCTTACTGCTAATATTCTATATATATTAAGCCTTCTATTTAGATATTAATTAATGCCTATTTATCCTTTATTATTATTTAATATCTTCCCTATATACCTTTTATAATAATAATAAATAATTTATTACTATTATTTACTAAATCTAAATAGTAAGCTCCCCTATTCTCATTACTTTATTTATTCTAAAAAACTAAGGTTATAAAATTATATTTACTATTACTAATACTCTTTTTTCTTCTCCTTTACTTTTAAATAACTACTATATCTTAGGCTATTATAAAATAAAAGGTAACTTAAAGGATAAGTTATATACCCCTATAGATTTCTTTTAGTTAAATATTTAGTGCTTATTTTATATCCTTTATATAGTAAATAATAGCTTATTTTTATATATACTAAGCTTTAGGCACTTCTATAAAAAATGCTAAAGAAGGAAATTAACCTATATAAGGGATACTACTATATTTACCTAAAGTCCTACTCTTTACTACTTTATTTATAAAATAGTAATAGCTATTTACTATAGTAAGGCTATAAAGGTACTTTATATTCTTACTTATAATGCCCTTAATAGTAAGGGGAAAAAGGTTATTTTAAATAAGCTATTTAAAGCTTTATATAATTACTTTATTACTACTATATATATTATAAAAAAGTATACTATACCTACTATTACTACTAGCTTCTTACCTATACTATCTTTTTATTTACTAGCCTAACCTTAGTTTACTATTAATAAGATACCTTTATATTTACTATTTATTTTTACTATTAATTCTATTATTATTTACTTATTAAAGACTAGTATTAACTATATTAATACCTAATTATCTAAGGTATAGTACTAGGTTAAATAATTAATACCTATATATTAAGATTTATTTACTTAGCTTTAATTATATTAGCCCTTCTTACTAACTTACTTACTATTATATTTAAAAAAGTAGGTATATATACCTATACTGCCCCTTTTTATTTTATTAAGTATAATACCCCCTTCTACTATTATTATACCTTCTTTTACTATTAATATACTTTCTTTTACTAATATTATAATACTACCTACTATTTACTAGCTTTTAATATTTATAATATTTATACCTAAGCTACCTTTAAGTATTCTTAGTTTTATACTATAAAGGCTTAATTTATTTCTTATTAGCTAAGAGTTACCCCCTTTACCCCCCCTTAGCTTACTCTTTATAGCTATCTTAACTAAGTATTATAAAAAAAAGAAAAAAAAAAGAAAGGTTTAGCTAGTAATTTTACTTAAGTAATAATAAAATATAAGAATATTATAACTAAATTAAAGCTTATATAGGGCCTAGTAGTATTAAAGTTTATATTAAATTATATACTATATAATATTAATTAAGAGTTATAGTATACTCCCTTTAGTTTATTATTAAAATATATATCTTTTTATTATACTTTAAAATTTACTAATGCTTTAGTATTCTTTAGGTTCTTAAATAGCTTTTATATTAGTTATATATAGCTAACCTATTTAATTAATATATTATAGTAGCTACCTTAACCTTTAATATTCTTTATAGCTAGGATAGACTTAACTTAGTACTTATAAGGTATATTTATACTATTATTTTAAAGCTAAATAAAGCTAAGTTAAAAGTTAAGTAAAATCTAAAAAGAGAGTAAATTATTTACTATATATTTAATTAAATTAATATAAAAGATAGGGTAAATACTACTAAGGATATCTAGTTTAATAGTAAGGGGTATAAAAGCCTTAAGTATAATATATTTAGCTATAACTTAATCTAACT
Source organism: Claviceps fusiformis PRL 1980 (assembly GCA_000223055.1). NCBI lineage: Eukaryota > Fungi > Ascomycota > Sordariomycetes > Hypocreales > Clavicipitaceae > Claviceps > Claviceps fusiformis. Next base: position 2,710 of record AFRA01000555.1, read on the forward strand.
TCTTATTTAAATAAAGGGTTTAAATATTATAAAGGCTAAGCTAAACCTTATTACTAGCTTAGTATTATTCTATAGGGTAGCATAATTAATTAAAAGACTCCTATTAATATTATTAAGTAAAATTAATAATAGCCTAAGTAAGCACTATTCCTTGCTTAATATACTTAAAAAACTAAACTACTTACCCTTTAAGGGATATTTAGCTTTATATAAAAGCTAGTATATATTATATTAAATTAATATTAAACCTATAAAGGGCTATATATATACTAAGGCTAGTAACTAATAAGTTATAGTTATTAAGTATAAGCTAGTATGCTACTAAGTGTATAGGCTAGTCTATTTAGGTAAAAGAGACTATAATATATAAAACTACCTAAACCTTCTAATTTATATATTTTATACTTTTATTAATTTATAGGTAGTAGGATATAAAGAGAAGCTACTAGGTTCCTATAAAGGAGTATAGTAATAACTAAAAGCTACTTACTTAGTTTAAGCTATAATTAAATATAATATTTAAAGAGAATCTATAGAAACGCTATTAGTAATTTAGGAAGTATTAAGTATATACTTTAGTGCTTATACTTATTATAGCTTTTAACTAAATATACTTAAAGAAGTAATTTATAATAACTATTAAGAACTAAGGGGCGTTTAAAGAGTTAGCTAGGAGATTAGTTATAAAATCTATTAATATTTATAATTAGTACCTATTTAGCGCTAGGATAGGCTATAGAAGGCCTTAGTATAGGCACTAGCTCTTATAAGCTCTATAGTAGTAGCAATTCTATATATACTATATAATATTTATTAATATACCCTCCTAGTAATAATTACAATAAAGAGCCTAGAAAGTTATATTCTTTCCTAGATAGCTTAATAGGGGTAAGTTATAGGTTTATTAAATTAATATAGTAGTTAGGGGCTTATACTATAGTGCCTAAAGGTAGCTATAAAATAGTAAAGCCTTATAAGTATTAATTATATAGTCTCTAACCTATTAATATATAGCTACTTTAGTAGGAAATCTCTAAGCCCTTAATTATACTATTATAATCTTTAGGCAATATATAGAATTAGCTTATATACCTTAATCTTAAAGGTTCTAAAGATAGTTATTTATAAAGAAGTTATAGCTTTATAGTTTAACTACTATATTACTAGTTAGGGGCTAGTTTTACTTTAGTAATAGGGTAGGAGGGGCATAGAATAGCTATAATAGGTATATAATTAATATTAGGTATAGCAATAGCTAGGCTAATATAGGGGCCCTTAATTTATTCTACTTATAATAAGATAGTATATTAAGGTAGGCTACTTTAAAGCCTAGTTAGTAGTAAAGGTAAAAATTAAAGAGAGAGAGAGTCTCTACCTAATATACCTAATATTTTAATATTTCCTAAGAGCTTATAAAGTATTCTAAGTTTTTATAGTTAGTAAGGATTATAAATAGCCTAAAGACGCTATAAAGCTTAGTAAACTATACCTTAAGGCATAAAATAATACTAAGTAGCTCCTTATTATAAATTATATAATTCTATTAAGGCATTATAAGCTAAGTAGAGTAGTAGGCAATAGGTTATAGTATACTTACTATATTATACTATAAGAGGTAAGCCCTAATAGCCTCCCTTAATATATTAGCCTTTACTACTATATTTAAGGTAGGGTTCTATTAAGCTAGGATTAAAGCTAAGGAAAATATATTCTTAAGGCACTAAAAGGCTATTTAGTAAGCTAAAGACTAGATAAATAAGGCACCCTTTCTAGTAAGGTTAAGTAAGGGTTTAATAAAGTCTAAAAAGTTAGCTATAAATTCCTAGTAAAAGTTTATAAAGCTTAAAAAGCTATATATACCTTATAGCTATATTAATGCTTTTTATTTATAAATAATAGCTACCTTAGCTAGGTTTAGTTACACTATATAGCTAGCTTATACTATAAACCCTAGATACTTAACCTTAGTTATACTAAAGGTATACTTACTAAGGTTAAGATATAGGCTAGCCTATTAAAGGTAGGAAAGGATCTCCTTAGTATACTATATATACTTCTTACGTATACTACTAGTGTAAATAAGGATATTATTAAGATAGGCTATTATATAGACCCTAAATATATCCTTTAAGGCGCTATTAATATAATATTAAAATGTTATAAGTGCTTTAGCTAGGCTAAAGGGGTAGATAAGCTATTTAAAAAAGCTAAAATATATATAAAAGGCTATAAGAGCCTTATCCCCTTATATAATATATAGGTAATAGAAAGTAGTATAAATATTTAATTTAGTAAACTACTAAGCGCCTACTAGGGATTATAAAGTTTCCTTAATAAGTAGTAATAAGTATTAGTTTTAATTTATAATTTTATTTAATACCTTATAGTTTATATAAAAATATTACTCTTTACTTACTTTTTTAACTAAAAGTATTAGTATAGCTACTAAAAAAAAGAAAGCTTTAATTTAGCTTTTATTTATAAGGTTTATAATTTATTTTTATATTTTTAGTAGCTAGTCCTAGGGTATATTATAAAGTAGCGCCTAAGGTAGATCTAGTAAGCTACTATTAGGGTTTTATTATAGTTAAATATAGTAGTTAGCCTACCCTTAGTAAGGAGAAAAAGTATTAGTATTTTTATAGTAAAATAAATCTTTAAAGTTAGCTAATTTATTTAATAAAGAGGAAAGGTCTTTATTCTCTTTTAAAATTACTAGGTTTACTATAGATATAAGAATAATATTAATCTCCTATAAGCTTATAAATATAATGCTACTTATTTTACCTAACTATAAAGCCTAGTAAGCTAATTTTATATAAACTAAGTCTATAATAATAATTATAGGTAAGGCTACCCCTTAGGTATTTAAGGTATAAATCTCTAGGCTACCCTATATATAAATAATAAAGAGGCATTAAGTAGTATATAATATAATATTATTTTAGGCTATTTATAGTGCCTTTAAAATATAGTTTTATAAAAGGCTTAGAATTATATAGGCTACTATAGAGAATAACTAGTTATTTAAGTTAGCACTAAACTAAATAAGGTAGGTAATTTTTAGGCATTAGAAGGCATTAGTATAACTATACTATATAATTATTATAGTAATAGTTAGTATATATAGTTAAGCTAAAGTAAGGTATTAAAGGCCTAGCCTTTAAACTATTTATTTACTTATAGTAGTATAGCTATTATAACTACTATTTACTTAAGTATTAATAAACTTAAAACTATTATATAAAAGAGAAAGGAGGAATAATGCCTTCTTTATATAATATTTTATCTTTTTATAAATATTTAAGTTAATATTATTATAAGTATAGTGTAAACTAATACTACTAATATATATCCTACTGCTAAAACTTATAAAATAAAGCTATTTTTTTTTAAACTAAAGTTATTATTATTACTTAGTGCCTTCTTATTAAAGGTATTTAAGGCTTTAATATTAAAACCCTCTATTAAGTAATAGGTAGGAAGCTATATATAGTCTTAAATAAGGTAACTATTACTATTATAATATAAACACTAATAGGTAGCTTTATAGCGCTTAATAATATTTTATAAAACCTAAGTTACTTAGATTATACCCTTAGTATCTATAGGCTTTATACCTAACCTACTTTTATTAAAAAACCTATAACCCTACCTAAAGCTTAAAAACCTAATAGAATTAACACTTATTATAGCTATATTACTATTTTAATTATATTTAGTTTAAGTATAATAATAAGCCTTAATACACTCCTTAATTTAGTATAAGTTAATATCTAAGGTAATACTATAGTATTATATAACTATTATATAGTAGTTAGAGTAAAGGATATTATAGCCTATATAGTAATCCCTTATTTACTTATTAAGTTTAACTTAAAGCTAAGTAAGTTTTACTATATTTACTTAAGTACTCTTCTTTATAAGGTATAACTTCTATTTAAAATAAATAAAGAAATCTATAAACTATTTATTTAAGTATTATTCTAGCTAGTTTAACTTTATAACTATATATTCCTTTTAATAAGGGTTTATAAATATAGTATTAAAGTATTTAAGGAAATAGCTTAATATATATTAATAATTACTACTTAGCTTAAAGAATAAAGCTACTTATACTTAAATTTTAAGTAATAAGTTTTAGTAAATAAGAAACTACTTATTATAGTTAGTATTAATAAAGTTTAAGTTAGCCTCTAGCTTATATACTATAAAGCTTTACTAAGCTTAAAATAAAGCCTTATTCTTATTATAAGGGTTCTCTATTAGGAGTAGCTTATACTTAGGTTATACCTAGTTAGCCTATATTAGGGTATTTATATAGGATGCCTAGTTTATTATAGCTATATAGTAGTATAGTTCCTTAAGCTAAGCTGCTAATAAAGCAATAGTTTTATAAAGGTAATATAAGTTCTATATATTACTTAATTAGGCTACTTATTTATAATACTAAGGATTTATTACGCTATTTTTATAAAGATAAATATTATAAGTAGTATTATAATAGATAATAATTATTATAAACTAGCCTAGATAGTAACTATAATTTAGTGTTAATAAAGTTATTATTATCTATAAGGGGGAAGGAAAGGTTACTATCCCCCTTTACTATATATCTAGTTTATATACAATATGTGCTTATAGGGTTTACCCTCTAGGTAAGGTAGGTTACCTTACATGCTCCTTACATGCTCCTTTCCTGTTCCGCTAAAGATCCGAGCCTCTAGCTTGAATCCATCATAGGGACCTAGAGTTAGATAAAAATCAACTAAATAATCTAGATAAAATAGATATTAACTTAGCAGCCCTTTTTAAGGAAATTTACTATAAGGCATAGCTAAAGGCTAAAGAAAATAGGCCTAATAATAGCTCTAAGCCTAAGTCTTAGAAGCAAGCTTTAGTAAGCTTATAGAAAAAATAGTAGCTATAAGCTATTTTTAGCAAATTTAAGTAACTTCTAAAGGCAAGTACTTTTGAATTTATAGGAAAAGAAAATATCTCTAAGGGCTGGAGAGTACTAAGAAATAGGCTTGTTCTAAAGCTTAAAAAGGATAAAGAAAATAATCCTTTAAAATATAAAGCTTAACTTATTACTAAAGGCTTTATACAAATAGAAGGCTTAGATTATACTAATACCTTTACCGCTACTAGTATTCCCCCTAGCTAGTAAATACTATTAGCTATAATAGCCTAGGAAGACTAGGAAATAGAGTAAGTGGATTTTATAGGGGCTTTTCTTAATAGCCACTTAAAAGAGACTATTTATATACAAATTCCTAAGGGATTTGTTAAATTTCTTAAATAAAATCTATAACTAGCTAAGCTAGCTAAGAAATTTAGCTATAAAGCTGCTAAGGACTTAGTTATTATACTAAGAAAATCCTTATATAGCTTAAAGTAAAGCTTTAAAGAGTAGTAGTAGACCCTAACCTTAGTTCTTAAAAACCTAGGTTTTAGCCCTCTTATCTCTAACCTTACTATATTCTATAATTTAAAAACATATACCTTTATTATAATTTATATTAATAATTGCCTTTTAATAGGGGCGGACTTCTAATATATTAAAGAGCTTAAGAAAGCCCTTTATAAGGCTTACTCTATAGAAGATAGGGGCCTTATAGAATTTTTCTTAGGGGTTTAAATTTAGCATAACCGAAAAAATAGGGTCCTAAAGATACACTAAAAGCAGTATATTTTAGAGGCCCTAGCATGCTTTAAGCTAGAAAATTGCAAATCTATTAGAATTTAGCTATAGCTAGGGGTCTTAAAATAATAGCTTACTAAGCCCCTTATATCTAAAGAGGATATAAAGAAATATTAGAGCATTATTAGTACTATTATATATCTTATACTATTAACAAGACCTAATGTTGCTTTTGCGCTATAGTGGCTTTTAATAGCCCTAGCTAGCCTATATTTAGAGCATTTACATGCTACTAAAAACCTACTAAGATACCTTTTAGGTATAAAAGATTTAGCTATTATTTATAAGGGCCCTACCCCTATAAATAATATAAAAACCTCTAAAACTAGCCCTAGCTCTAGCTTAGTTAGATTTTATAATAGTAATTTTGCTAGAGATAGAAGCTCCTTTAAATCCACTTATACTTATCTTTATAAGCTAGTAGGGGGCCTAATTAGCTAGAAATTAAAGAAGGCTAGCACTATAGCCTTATTAATAATAGAAGCAGAGTCTAACGCTATTTGTAAGACTTTTTAGGAGCTTTAGTGGCTTAAAGGGATTTTTATAAAGCTAAAAACACCTATAAAACCCCCTATATAAATTTTCTGCGATAACTAGGGAGCTCTAAAAACCACTTATAACCCTGCTCTTTATAGCCGTACTAAGTATACCCTTCTAAAATTTCACTATAACCAACAACTAGTCTTAGAAGGGCTCGCTAAAATCGCTTACCTAGATACTAAGAAAATGCTTACTAACGGGCTTACAAAGCCCCTTATAGCCCCTATACACCTTATTTTCTTAGAGCTTATAGGTCTAAAACCCCTATAATTTATCGCTAAAGGCTTAAAAAAAAAAAAAAAAACAACGCCTAGCTAAAGGTATAAAAACAATAAAAACACCTGGAAAATTAAAATAATTATAAAAACAAAGAAAGAATAAGGTCCCTGCTTTTAATAGCAATACCTTTACGAAATACTATACTTTACTATAGTAAAAAGTCACTCACCCTAGAGCCCTAATTTTAGGCTCTATAATTCTATAATTCTTTTTTGTTTTAGAATTTTCCTAGATTTTATATAACTTTTTCTTTCGCTTTCATCCTTAGCGCCCTTATAATAACTATCCCTAATACTTCTTTAAAGGGGGTGTTAAAAATAACAGGGTTATTTATAGGGGATTCCTCACTATTAGTGCTATAATTATAGCACTAATAGAAGCACTTTATAGGGGGCTTTATAAGCCAGTGCAAGCTAGTAAGCGTGCGCGCGCACGGGTGGCACAACTATGGAATTCCGACTGAAGGTCACGTATGCGTGGGCTTATAGCTGCAAGGTCCCTATAAATCCTTACTTTTTAACCTTTTCTACCTATTTTAATAGTTATATAGTTAGACTAATAGCTATAAGGTAGGCCTAGTCTTTAGGTTAGATTTATAAAGCAACTAATAAAGATATAAAGAAATAAATTAAAGGATATAACTAAGCTAGCTAATAGCTACTTAGTTAAAGAAAGTAGCTACTTTATAATATATATTTTTACTATTTTTTTTAATAAAAAGGAATTTATAATAAGTCTTAGAACTAGATTCTTTATTACTAAATTCTAGGCCTTCTTTCTATATAAATATTTAAAAATTAGTTTTTTAGTGTTATATATTAATTTTTATTAAGTTAACTAATTATAAGTATATTAATAGCTAACTTATATAGCTATAAGTTTATTTTTTTATTTTTCTATATAAATAAATTTTATAAAAAATAAAAAGTAGCTTATAAAGCCTAGCTAGCAACTAGAATTCACTAATAAGGTTAGTAGGTATATAAGGGAAGGAAGTAAAAAACCCCCTTATAGCTACTAACTATATAAACTGTTAGAATTACTCTTACTAGCTATATATACCTATAAAGTTAGATATTAGATATAACTTATTAAATATTATTATTACAAATTCTTTAGCGAATTAAATAGTACTAAAAGCAACGCAAAAGCTTCTATATTTCGTGAGATATAGTGGACTGCAGCTTGCTGCAGTGCTCTGCTTTGCAGAGCAGTGGATCTGTACGTGCACGCTCACTAAGCCCACTACCTTAGTAAGCTGTGCTCTATAGCACCCAACTCTATTATTTCTAATAAAAAGCTAAATAAATACTTTAATAAAGAAGCTAAAAGAATTATAAATTACTATACTTTAAAGGTAAGTAAAATTATATAATTCTTTTTATTATATAAATAAAAAGCTAAGCTTTTTATATTTTATATTTTATAATACTATATAAGCTAAGGAGTAAAAGGAATATATTAATATTTACTTAAATATCTTTAGTATTAATAAATATTAATTTAATTACTACTTTTATTGTAATAAAAAAGGTCATTACCTTAATTATTATAACTTCTTAAAATTTAATTAAAAGGTTAGGTTTATATAATATAACTCCTAAGCTTAAATTCTTATAATTAAAAATAATTTACTAAAGTATTAAATTTCCTTTATACTTTATAATTTATTCTTTAATAATAAAAGCTATATTTATTATTTAGCTATTTTTTAAGTTAAGTATTCTAAGGACTATATTATTAATTACCTTCTAAACTAAGTATTAAACTATAAAAATATCCCTATGGATTATTAAACTATATTAATTCATAAGAATAGGGTCTTTAATAAAGTTACTAAGTAATTAAACCCTTTACTTTATAAACCTAAGTAATAAAGGCCTATACCTACTATTAGAAATAACTGAGGTGGGTGCTGTAGAGCACAGCTTACGAAGGTAGTGGGCTCAGTAAGCGTGCATGCACAGGTCCACTGCTCTGCAGAGCAGAGCACTACAGTAAGCTACAGACAGCTAAATCTCACGTAAAATGGAAGCTTTTACGTTACTTTTAGCACTATTTAATTCGCTAAAGAATTTACAATAAAAATATCTAATATCTTATATCTAATATCTAGCTTTATAGGTATACGCAGCTGGCAAAAGTGATTCTAACAGTCTGTACGGTTAGTGGCTATAAGGGGGGGGGTTTTTTACTTCCTTCCCTTATATACCTTCTAACCTTATTAGTAGATCTTAGTTACTAGCTAGGTTTCCTAAGCTACTATTTATTTTCTATAAAAATTATTTATGTGGGAAAATAAAAAAATAAACTTATAGCTATATAAATTAGCTACTAATATACTTCAAATTAGTTAACTTAGTAAAAATTAATATATAACACTAAAAAACCGATTTTTAGATATTTATATAGAAAGAAAGCCTAGAATTTAGCAATAAAGAATCTAATCTTAAGACTTTTTATAAATTCCTTTTTATTAAGAAAAATAGTAAAAAATACATATTATAGGGTAGCTACCTTTCTTAACTAAGCAGCTATTAGCTAGCTTAGTTATATCCTTTAATTTATTTCTTTATATCTTTACTAGTTGCCTTATAAATTTAACTTAAAAGCTAAACCTACCTTATAGCTATTAGCATAACTACATAGCTATTACAATAAGTAAAAAAGGTTAAAAAGTAAGGATTTATAGGGACCTCACAGCTACAAGCCCACACACATAACTTTTAGTCAGAATTCTATGGTTATGCCGCCCGCGCGCGCGCACTCTTGCCGGCTTGCACTGGCTTGCAAAGCCCCCCCTTATAAGGTACTTCTATTAGCGCTATAATTATAGCACTAATAGTAAGGAATCCCCTGTAAATAACCCTATTATTTTCAACACCCCCTCTAAAGAAGTATTAGAGCTCGTTATTATAGGGCGCTAAGGGCAAAAGCGAAAGAAAAAGTCATATAAAATCTAGGAAAATTCTAAAATAAAAATAGATTGTAGAATTATAGAGCCTAGAATCGGGGCTCTAGGGTAGATGACTTTTTACTATAGTAATGTATAGCCTTTTGCAAAGGAATTGCTATTAAAAGCAGAGACCTTATTCTTTCTTTGTTTTTATAATTATTTTCGATTTTCTAGGTGTTTTTGTGATTATTTTTGTACCTTTAACTAGGCGTAGCTTATAGTAGCTTTAGCAATAAATATAGTAATTACTAGGAAAAAGGTCTTATATAAAAAAGATTTCTATAAGCTACTAAAGATTCTAGAAAGTCTTAGAAATAATAAGATAAGAAAACAGTAAGAGCCTTACTTTAAAAGTAAAGTAAAAATATAGATATCTTAAGGCCCTTAAGGAATATATTTATCCTTATATTTTTTTATTTTAAAGATATCTGCCTTAAGAAATTCCTTTAAGGACTTAGGCTTTAAGATTTTATTTTCTTTAGATAAAAGAACCGTTATAGTAAAATATTTATAGAGGCTTATTATATAAAAATCTGTTTTTCTTAGATTTTTAACCTTTAGTTAAAAAATTGTTTATAATTAGGAATATAAGAATTCCTAAGGCTAGGGGTAAGCTTAGGGACTTTTCTAACTATTTAGTCTAAGATAGATCCTTTAGGGTAATTCTTAATAAAGATAAAAAGAAAGTCCCCTTTTTAGTTATTATTTTCCCTCTCTAAGGAATTAATCCCTATAAGGGTCTAAGGGGCACTTAGATCCCCCTCTAAAGAGTTATTCCCTATAATATTCTAAGGAATATTATAAAAGCTATTAGCCTTGTTTTAATAGATAGAGATAAAATTAGGATTATTTATCTATTTTACTGCAAGCTAAATTTAGCAAGCAAAATTAACCTTTTTGCCCTTTAGATAAAAATATCTAAATTTAGGGCAGCTACTAAAATCTAGAAAATCTAGGTTATAGGGGTCTTTAGGCATAGGGTAATTTAAAATAGTAGATTTTCCCTAAAGCTTATTTACTACTATAGGGCCTTCTTCCTTAGCTTCCTAGTACTAGGCCCCTTAAGAACTATAGGCCTCTTAGCTAGCTATTAAAGGCAGGGTTATAGAGGGTTTAGGGGGAATAATAGAAGGTTTTTTATCTACTAAGCCCTATAAATCCTCTATAAAATTAGATTTAGATGCCTCTAATAGTATAGAATTAGGGGGGTTTTCCCTAGTAATTAGGGGGACCCCCTCTATAAAAGGTGCCTAGCTTTAGTTTACTTTTTAATTTTTTAAAGAAGGGACTATAGAATTAGGGGGGTATAAATTCCCAAATTCTTTAACCTTTTTAGCCTTTTTAGAGGTTAAAATAGACTCTATAGAGGGTTTTTTAGTAACCTCTATAGGGGGGCTAGCCTAGTGGCTAAAATAACCTATATAGTGCCCCTTAGAGCAGCTAGAAGGTGATTTTAGAAGAGGTAGATTAGAATCTTTAAGCTAGAAGAAAAATCTATGCTTTTTAACGTTTAAGAGACTAATATAAGACCTATCTGCTAAAAATAGTGAATTTTTAGATATATAGCCTCCTACTAAATAATGCTTTAATCCACTAACTATATTTATTTCTAATTTTAGTAAATATAGTGCATTTTATAGGATTAAAGGCCTATATTTATTAGGATTTTACTAGTATAATACTAAGAATTTAGCCTTACTGTATCCCTTAGGATAAATAGGTCCCCTACTAGTAGTTATAGGGCTAGCTTCCCCCTTTTTATAAGTAATATAGCTTATAAAGTGCTCTTTAGAATTAACTAAATATATTATTAAGCCTATATTGTAAAGAAGTAAATTTTTTATATCTTTTTTACAACTAAAGTTAAAGGCATTAAAAGAAACCTTTTCTTCTTTTAAAAGCTTATCTTCTTTAGTGCTAGAATTACTAGGATAAGAATAACTAGAATTTTCACTGAAATTACTAGAGTTCTCACTAGAATCACTAAAAGCACTAGGGCTATTAGGTCTTTTGTAGGGCTTTAAGGCTCTTAATAAAAGGTTAAAATTTCCTAGTATAAAGGTTTCTTTCTAACCTTTATCTTTATTATCCTTAGCCTTTTTAGAGGATTTTTACCCTTTTTTACCCTTTTTCTTATTAGAATTAGGCTTAGAATTCCCCTTATTTTCTTTAGAGAAATTCTCTTCTTCCTTATTTTTATTATAAGGGTTTTTAGAGGACTTATTTTTCTTTAGTGCCTCTATGTGTGGATTTCTAGGCAGTAGCTCTATAATTTAGAGCTTTAGCTACTAAAGAGCTTTTATCTCTTTACTCTTTAAGTAAGTTAGCTATTAAAAATTGCAAATTTAGTGCCCCTATAGGGCTCCCTAAAGCCCTAGAAGTCCTTATAGAAAATCTCTGCCTTTTAGCCTAGTGGGGAACGGTAGATTTTAGTGCCTATAAATACTGATTTACTTAATCTATAGGCTCTATAAAAACACTTACTAAATTTAACCTAGCTAGTAAGTTATTAAATAAAGCATTAAAGGACTCTAAAGAACCCTTAAAGCCTTAAAAATTTAGGCTATGAAATTAATAGTATAGGGTACCCCGTTATATTTTAGCACTCTAAGAATACTGGCGGATTAAAACACTATATGCCTCTAAGGGGTCTTTTTACTAAATTATAGCATTTTAGGGGCCTTTAGTATAGCTATCTCTTAAAAGCATAAGAATTATAGCTTAGTTAGGATTACTAAGATTTTTAGAAATACTAGGATTTTCTAAGAAATTAGGCATTCCTAGTGCTCTAAATTAGGTATTTAGTGCCTACTTCCACTAATTAAAGTTTTCTAGCCCCTTTAGCCTAGCCCCCTCTAGAAAGCTATAAACCCTTTTATTAAATTCCTTAATAATAGAATTATTAAAGAAATTAAGAATATCTAAGTTTTTATTTTTAGAGCTTTCCTAAGTTTTTTCTTATATTAGCTTTGCTATAGGTTTTAAAGCTATAGCTAGGGCAGATATAACAGTAGCTACTAAAATTTCTAATTTTTCTAAAATATTAGAAATATTATTATTTTACTGCAAAATCTATTAATTTATATGCTCTGCCTATAACTACTGTAGGGTAGGGACCCCTTAGCCTATCTGACCTAAATTCCTATTATCTATTTTAAGGATATCTCACACACACTGCCTTAAAAGTTATAAAGCTTATAAGGTCTTTTCTATAGAAAAAAAGGAATTTTTCTATAATTTGCTTTTATTTTTAATAGAAGGGAAAGCTTTTATATCTTTCTATTTTATAGAAGGAAAGACTTCTATATTCCTTTTTTTTTATTAAGGAATTTTCTGCTTTTTTTTTTACTTTATAGAAGTAAGAAATCTTTTATTTCACTCTTTTATAGAAGGTAGTCTTCTAAATTATAGTAAGATTACTATATCTCCCTCTTTTTATAGAAATAGGAAGTCTTCTATATCTTCCCTTTTATAGAAGTGAAGTCTTCTATAAAAATTTCTTTTATTTATAAGAAAAATTCTTATAAGGTAAAATATCCCTAATTTCACTAATTCTAAATTTTTATAGAAGTAGGAATTCTTCTATACTATATTTTTCCTATTTTATAGAAAGGAAAACTTCTTTTTAATAAATTTATTCTTTTTATAGAAGGAATAATAACTTCTATACTCTCTATAAATATGGTAATATTTTCTTTTATTATAGAAAAATTCAGTGAATTTTTTAAATACTAAAAGTTCTCTCCTAGGCTTATAACCTTTTAGAAATAACTAAGGTAGGTGCTATAGAGTATAGCTTACTAAGATAGTAGGCTTAGTAAGTATATACACATAGGTCCACTGCTCTATAGAGTAGAGCACTGTAGTAAGCTATAGACAGCTAAATCTTACGTAAAATAGAAGCTTTTGCGTTACTTTTAGCACTATTTAATTCACTAAAGAATTTATAATAAAAATATCTAATATCTTATATCTAATATCTAGCTTTATAGGTATGTATAGCTAGCAAAAGTAATTCTAATAGTCTGTATAGTTAGTAGCTATAAGGGGGGGGTTTTTTACTTCCTTCCTTTATATACTCTCTAACCTTATTAGTAAATTCTAGTTACTAGCTAGGTTTCCTAAGCCACTTTTTATTTTCTATAAAAATTATTTATATAGAAAAATAAAAAAATAGACTTATAGCTATATAAATTAGCTACTAATATACTTAAAATCAGTTAACTTAGTAAAAATCAATATATAACACTAAAAAACTAATTTTTAAATATTTATATAGAAAGAAAGCCTAGAATTTAGTAATAAAGAATCTAGTCTTAAGACTTTTTATAAATTCCTTTTTATTAAGAAAAATAGCAAAAAATATATATTATAGGGTAGCTACCTTCCTTAACTAAGTAGCTATTAGCTAGCTTAGTTTTATCCTTTAATTTATTTCTTTATATCTTTACTAGTTACTTTATAAATCTAACCTAAAAGCTAGACCTACCTTATAGCTATTAGTATAACTACGTAGCTGTTAGAATAAGCAAAAAAGGTTAAAAAGTAAGGATTTATAGGGACCTTGCAGCTGCGAGCCTACACACGTGACTTTTGGTCGGAATTCCGTGGTTGTGCCGCCTGCGCGCGCGCACGCTTGCCGGCTTGCACTGGCTTGCAAAGCCCCCCCTTATAAGGTGCTTCTATTAGCGCTATAATTATAGCACTAATAGTGAGGAATCCCCTGTAAATAACCCTGTTATTTTCAACACCTACTAAAGTATTATTAAAAGAGCTATAACTTATAACTAAAGTAATAACCCTAGAAAGGGTTAAAGCCTTTATCCTAACTAAGGTAGCTATTAATATTAATATACTAAAAAAAGTATAGGTTAAAGAGATTTCTAATAAACCTTTAGTTAAAAAAAGGTTATAACTAGCCTTTATAAAGCACTTTAAAAAAGAAGAGTTAAATATTATTAATAATAGAAAAGGGACACTATAGAACTATTTTATTACCTAGCTATATAAGGAGGTCTTTAGTAAGAAGGTAGGTATAAGCCTATATAACCTTTTTAAGCTCTTTTTATTACTAGCTAAATTAACTATTAGTAAGTATACTACTTATACTAAAGGAATTAAAAAGGTATTTTATTATAATAGGTTATTTAAGTTAGCTAAATTAATTTAACTTTAGAGGTATTAATACTAAAAAATACCTAAATTATTTAATTAAAGAATAATAAGCTAAGTTATAAAAACTATAACTAAACTTATAAAGTAATAAAAAAAAAGTATATTAATAAACTCTTTATATAATAAGTTAGTAAATTTCTAGTTAAAGTTAATAATACTTTATAAAAATAATTATAAAAAAGGCTAGGATTAGTAACTCTACATATTAACCTATTTTAACTAAGCTATAATTTATTTAATTATATAGAATTTTACTTAGTTTAAATTAATTAAAAGCTAGTTAAAAAGAAAGAATCTTATAAAGTTATTTACTTATATATAATAGTAAGCTACTTATAAAATAAAATCTTTTTTACTTATAAGTTTAACTTAAGAATTTAAAAAGTTTATTAATATTAGCTTTAATTAATTATAAGTTTTAAAGAAACCTAATTATAAAAGAATTTATATATAAAGTTAAATTAAAAGTATACTTAATAAATATTAATACTAATAGCACTTTTTACTTAAATAATATTATTAAGCTTAAAAGTAAAGTTTATATAAAGCTTTTTTTTTTTAAAATATTTAAATATTAGTTTACTTTTATATTATACTTAATATAGTTTTAGTTTCCTTAATTTTAAATATATTATTTATTTATTAAATATAACTATTATTTAATTATAATTAAAGCATTAGAGAATTAAGAATATAATATTATTTTAAAAATATTATAATTATATTTTAAGTAGCTAGCTTAGTTATTTAAAATATAGTTAATAAAAAGATATTATTTAAAATTATAGTTAATTTATTTATAATATAATAGAAAAATTAAAATAAAAAAATAAAAGTATTTAATTAAATAATTAAAAAAAATAATTTAAATTAAAAAAAATAAAATTCTAGTATTAATTATAGGAAAAAAAGAAAATATAGTAATAATACTTATTTTTAAATAAGCTTTTAAAGATTAAAAAGCTTAATTAAATATTACTACTAAAGAAATCTAACTATATTAATAAATATAAATATTTAATTTAAAGGTAAATATTATATATAAATATATTAGTTAAAAAGTATACCCCTTTAATAATATCCCCTTTAATAAATTTATTCTTAATAAAAATTTAAACTAAAAAATAAAAAAATAGAATATAATTAAAAAGTACCTTAATATTAATAATAAGTATAAAGAATTTATTATAAAATAGGTTTTTAAATACCTATAAGGGTTTTATTTAACTTAAAAAAGACTTAATTAAATAGTTATTATTGTTATGGTTTAGTCTTTGACCTAACCTTAGGCTGCGTGCGGACGGACCGCGCCAGCTGGCACCCACCCTAGCGACGACCGACCAATATAGATGTCAATTGATCAGATCTTGCCAACCTGATCAATGCGTATCCTTTTGCCTAGCTTGCGGCTGGTGCAGCTGGTAAAGGGATCCGGCACGCCACTGGTATGACTGCGCTGACATCCGCAATGACCCAATCGGGTTAGTCCATAACAATTATAATAAAAAAATATTTTACTTTTTAAAAGCTTAATATTTTTAAAGAAATTCTTAGTAATTAAAAGGCTACTTTAAATTAGAACTTATTATATATTAATAAGGTTAACTCTTTTATTATATTACTTTAAATTATTAAAGTTATAAAATATCTAGATAAGCAAATTAAGTGTATGCTTATCTCTCTTACTTTTTAGTTAAAATTAATTAAGTTATTAAAAAAAAAGTTAAATTATAGTTTACTAGAAAAGTTTTATAGTTTTTATTAAAACTCTTATTTTTTTATTATAAAAGAAAATAAAGAAATTAGGTTAATTTTATTTATAATAAAGTATAATAGTATTATAATTAAAGATATAAGTATTCTATAGAATACTAAAGTATTTAGTAAAGAATTTTCTAAATATAAAATACTTTTACTTATTAATTTTCTTTTTAAATATAATTAAGTAAATTTAGCTATAATAAGTTAAAACCTTATTACAATTATAATTTTAATTAAGCTTTTAAAGTTATATTACTTAACTTAAAAAGCTATTGATTTAGTTATATAATTTATTAAAATTATAAAGTATATTTTTTTTAATTTAATATCTTAAGTTTATATACCTTTTCTTAATAATATTATAATATAAGAACCTATTATTATATATAATAACACTAAAATCCTATTTAAAGTTTAGAAATATATTATAAAATATTTAATTAATTTATATATTAGACTTTTAAACCTAAAGCTTATTAATTATATTATATTAGCTATTAAAAGTAAATTCTATTAATTTATAGCTATAATTACTAATTATATTTATAGTATATATAAGTATAGATTTATTAAAGAAAAGATTATTAAGCTTAAAAAATAAATTACTTATTAAAATATAAAGAATATATACTTTTTTCTTAATTTTATTATTTTTTATTATTTTTAAATACCTTATTTTATTATTATTATATTACTTTTAGTATACTTTTTATATAATAATACTACTTAAAGATAGAGTTTAAAGTATAAAAAGGTAATAAAGAAAGTTATTAATATTATTATAATTACTTTAACCTTATAATTAATTAATTTATTAAAGAGTTATAAGAATATTATATTTATAATAAATATTAATAATGTTAGTTAGAGTACTATATTATTATAAAAGTTTAATAATAAGTAATACTTTATAAAGTTTAAAAGTTATATATAAAATAATATTAAAGTTAAATATAATATAATTAAGTAAAAGTATTAGGTTTTACTCTATACTTTTTATGGGCTTTAAATTTACTTTTTTAATATATTTTTTATTTTAAAAACTAATTTAATAGTTTTAATGTATTAGCTTTAAAGTATTATTAATAATATCTTTAATATTATTATTATTTATTAGCTCAGTTATATTTTATTATTTAACTTTAAGGTTTAATATATTTTTAAAAAGTAATATTTAACTATTAATAAGTTATTTTAAAAAAAATCTAAACTTTTTAATAACCTTAATAAGGTTATAAAAGAAAATATTAAGTAATTTATTAATTTATAGCTTTATACTACTTTTTTTAAAAAAGTAAATATTATTTATTATAACTTTAAGTTATAATAAATTATCTCTTATTTTATAACCTTAAATAAATTATTTAATTATTTAATAAAAAAGTTTTAAATATTAAAAAAAAAGTATTTTAATTTTTTATTAATAATACTAAGCTTTATAAAAAATCTATAGGTATTTTAAAAAGCTTAATATTTATTATTAATAATTTAAATAAATAAAGATTTATTATTAAAAATATTTACTTTTTTATAGCTTATAAGGGAGTAAAAGTAATTTATTAAATAGTATAATAATAATATTACTAAAGAAAGATATAAAATACTATATAAGAAATACTACATTATTATAATATTTACTAAAGGTTTATACTTTAATACTAATATAAGCTAGTAATACTGATTACTTTTAATAACCTTATAAGTAAGATATATATTAATACTTAATACTTTTTATTTAATTATAAGTATAAGTACTTTTTAAAAGCTTAGTATAACCTTATTAAATAAGTTAAAGCTTAATTAATTTATATTATTATAATAAAAGCTATTTATTATTTTTTAAATAAGCTAATTAATAAATTTAGCTTAATATTATTTATTATTTATAATAAAAAGCTAGAAATAAAAAAAAAGCTTAATAATATTTTAATATAACTTAGTATATAAAGTATATAAACCTTTAGCTATAATTTTAATGTAAATAGCTTTATAAAGGTAAAGTATTTATTCTTAGCTTTTATATTTATTAAATTAAGTAATTTAAATAAAAAATAACTAAAGTATTTTAAATAAGCTTTCCTTACTAACTATATTACTATTAGGTTTTTATATAATTAATTTACCTTTTACTTTATTTATAATTAAAAAACTTTATTACTTTTTAAGGTAGAAATTTTAATTCAATATTTTATTAATCAAAATAATATAATTATAATATAAAACCTTTTTAAAGCTAGGATTTATATTTTTAATTAAAAAAAAATAAATATAATAATTATTAAAATAAAGGTTCTTTAATTTTAAAAATAGTTTATAGCTAGAACTAATAGAAACTAAGCTATCTTTATTTATAAGGAATTTAATTAATTAGTTTCTAAAGACTTTATTTTAATATACAATATATATTATATAATAAATATATCTTTAATTAGAAAATTAACTATAAAGTAAAATAAGCTTTTTAAAGTTTATAGTTAAGTATTAGTTATAAAAGTATATAAGCTTTAAAGCTTAAATAGAATTATTTTTAATAAAATAGTTAATAGTAATTATATTAAAAAGTTTATATTAAATATTAATAGTTAGTAAATATTTTTTATTAATAATTAGTTATACTAATTAGCTACTAATAATATTATTTTAATAACTTTAAATAATAAACTTATAACTTTACTCTCTTTATATATTAATTATAATATATTTAATTAAATAATTACTTATACTAATAAGCTCTTTTTTTTAAGGAATATTTTAAAAAAAAAGAATTCTTTAAATAAAAAGTTAGTATATTACTTTAATAATATCTTTACTATTAATTTAAAGTTTAAATACTAAGCCTTACTAACTAATAGTAGCTTTAATATTAAATATATCATCTTTTTTTTTAATTATTAATAATTCTTTTTTATTTTTTTATTTTTTTTTTTAATATTTTTATTTTTATTTTTTTTAGTTTTTTTTCCTTTTTTTTCATAATAAGGTATTATTTACTTTATTACTTAAAGAAAGGAAACTATTATAGCTTTTCTTTATTATATTTAATTCCGTAGTTTTATTACTTATTTTATATTTTATTAATTATTTAATTAATTATTTTAAAGATTCTATTACTTAAGGTTTAACCCTTTCTTTTTATAATTTAATATTTTTATTATTTCTTTGTTTTTTATTATTCTTTCATTTAATTAAATAATTTATTTATTTAATCTTACTTTAGTTTTTTTTTATTTTAATTTTTGTTTCTTTTTTTAATAATTTTTTATATTTAATTATATTTAATAAATAATTTTAATTTATTTAATCTTTTAATATAAAATAAGGAAGAGGTATATTAATAAAGATAATAAATATTATATTTTTATTTAAGCTATTAAAGTTAAGTATTTTAATATTTAAAAACTCCTTTTTTATATTAATACACTTAGCCTTTTTCTTTAAAAAAGAAATTAAAAAATACAAATTATTAGCTTCTAAGGAATAGCCTTAAGTATATACTTATTTATAATTTTTAAACTTTTAAATATAATTATTATAAGTATTATTATAGACTTTTTTAAAAGAAATATACTTACAATAAGGTATATTTATATATTTTTAAAAGCTATAACTATTTTAAAAAATATATTAATATAAAAAAAGTAAAATACTATATTTATTTATTTATATATCTATATAAGGAATAATAGTTTTTATTTAAACTATTCTATAATAGCTATTATAAAGTATCCCTTAGAATATATAAGCTTAGTAAGAATAAAAATATTATTATATTACTTTTTAGTATAAATAAGCTTTTAAAGTTTTAAATAAGTATATAAAATATTTTTAAAAAGATCCTTTTAAGGATTTATAGCTTTAAAGAAGTTTATAAAGTATTTTAATTAATTCTTAAGCTTTTTTTTAAAGGCTTATTAGTAAATATATAAAAACTCTATCTTTATTAATATTAATACTACTAAGTATAAAGATTTAAAAAAAATAATAAAACTATAGGCTTATTAATTCTATTTTCTATTATTTAATTAAATAATTTATATATTATATAAGTCCTAATAATTATACAAAAGATTTTATTTTTATTATACTAAGTAAAATTATTAAATAAAAAAAAGACTACTTTTTAAGTTTTGAAGTAATAATATTAAT